>JAPXFY010002821.1:17500-24806 GCA_030674185.1 Monoplex corrugatus
ACTCAGTGTTGACCCAGACTCAAACCGCCATTTTCTTTCTTTTTTTCAATGTCCCATTTTGTATACCATTCCAGATGGGCGCGTTAGACAGATGGGAAAAACGTTAAACTTCCTGTCAGAAGGTCTTGAGTTCGATTCGTCTAAATACTTCCATCCCGGTGGGTGAAGAGTGGAGATTATTTCCGATATCTCCTGTCAACATGTGTGCGGACCTGCCAGTGTCTAAACCCCCCTCTCTGTGTTTCTGCACGCACAATATCATCAGACATTTCCATTCAAGATTCTGTAAGACATGTCATGTCTCATCATCATCATGTGCCCTGCCGCATGGCGTTGGCGATCATGGCCCTCCATATGCATCTATCTCTTGTTGCCGCAAGCACATCTTCCATCCTCTCTGTCCTCAGCCACCCTGCAAGTCCGTCCAATATTTTGTCTCTGGGACTACCTGGTGTTCTCTTTCCCTCCAGCTTTCCTGTTGTGACCAGGTGCTCTAATTCCCCTTTCCTCATAAAATGGGCTATAAATGTTGCTTGTCTTTTCCTAATTTTCGTTATGAATGATCTTCTTGTGTCTGCCTCCTTCAAGACTGTCTCGTTTGTTTTCTTTGCTGTCCATGGAACTCTCAACATTCTTCTGACTTATGGAAACATGAAAACACCCACAATGTCAGTGTGACCACAGAAGACGGAGTATGTAGACTGTGCAGCAACATACTGCCAGCAACAGCGTGGGCAGAACTAACGTGTATACACACATCCAAGAAAAAGCAGAAACCATAAACAAATAAATGAATGAACGAATACATGAATAAATAAATGAATGAATGAAAAATGAATGAATGAATAATAAATTATAAAATAACTATATTACTATTAATGAACGAACAAATTAAAAAATAAACAGGTTAACAAAAATAAAAACAAATTAATAAACAAACAGAAAAATGTGAAAAAAATCAATGTTTATTAATCAATGAATTGATAAGTTCATTGATTAAGTAAATCATAATTGATAGGCTCATTTATTCATAAACTAACCAATAAATTAATTAATTAATAGATTACTTAATTGATAAACAAATTAAATGAATTAGTAAATAAATAAACTAGTAAATAAACAAATTTGTAAATAAATACCACCTTTGTGTGACGGTCCACACGCCTCTAACTTATACTTGGCTCTCCAACACATCTCGAAATCCTTGTTGACAGGGAAGACGCCATGACAGCAGGGCAGGGCATGACAGGGTACATAATTTGTAACTTTTTAAAAATGCTACTAAGATGATAGACGCGGATGAGAATGACAGTGATGGAGTTAAGATACTAAGATGATAGACGCGGATGAGAATGACAGTGATGGAGTTAAGATACTAAGATGATAGACGCGGATGAGAATGACAGTGATGGAGTTAAGATACTAAGATGATAGACGTGGATGTGAATGGTAGTGATGGACTTCAGATACTAAGATGATAGACGTGGATGTGAATGGTAGTGGTGGACTTCAGATACAATGATGATAGACGCGGATGAGAATGACAGTGATGAAGTTAAGATACTAAGATGATAGACGTGGATGTGAATGGTAGTGGTGGACTTCAGATACTAAGATGATAGACGTGGATGTGAATGACAGTGATGGACTTCAGATACAATGATGATAGACGTGGATGAGAATGACAGTGATGGAGTTAAGATACTAAGATGATAGACGTGGATGTGAATGGTAGTGATGGACTTCAGATACTAAGATGATAGACGTGGATGTGAATGGTAGTGGCGGAGTTAAGATACTAAGATGATAGACGTGGATGTGAATGGTAGTGGTGGAGTCAAGATATTAAGATGATAGACGTGGATGAGAATGACAGTGATGGACTTCAGATACTAAGACGATAGACGCGGATGAGAATGACAGTGATGGACTTCAGATACTAAGATGATAGACGTGGATGTGAATGACAGTGGTGGACTTCAGATACTAAGATGATAGACGTGGATGTGAACGGTAGTGATAGAGTTCAGATACTAAGATGATAGACGTGGATGAGAATGACAGTGATGGACTTCAGATACTAAGATGATAGACGTGGATGTGAATGACAGTGATGGACTTCAGATACAATGATGATAGACGCGGATGAGAATGACAGTGATGGAGTTAAGATACTAAGATGATAGACGTGGATGTGAATGGTAGTGGTGGACTTCAGATACTAAGATGATAGACGTGGATGTGAATGACAGTGATGGACTTCAGATACAATGATGATAGACGTGGATGAGAATGACAGTGATGGAGTTAAGATACTAAGATGATAGACGTGGATGAGAATGACAGTGATGGACTTCAGATACTAAGATGATAGACGTGGATGTGAATGGTAGTGATAGAGTTCAGATACTAAGATGATAGACGTGGATGTGAATGACAGTGATAGAGTTAAGATACTAAGATGATAGACGTGGATGTGAATGGTAGTGATAGAGTTCAGATACTAAGATGATAGACGTGGATGTGAATGGTAGTGATGGAGTTAAGATACTAAGATGATAGACGTGGATGTGAATGGTAGTGATGGACTTCAGATACTAAGATGATAGATGTGAATGGTAGTGATGGAGTTAAGATACTAAGATGATAGACGTGGATGTGAATGGTAGTGGTGGAGTTAAGATACTAAGATGATAGACGTGGATGTGAATGACAGTGATGGACTTCAGATACTAAGATGATAGACGTGGATGTGAATGGTAGTGATAGAGTTCAGATACTAAGATGATAGACGTGGATGTGAACGGTAGTGATGGACTTCAGATACTAAGATGATAGATGTGAATGGTAGTGGTGGAGTTAAGATACTAAGATGATAGACGTGGATGTGAATGACAGTGATGGACTTCAGATACTAAGATGATAGACGTGGATGTGAATGGTAGTGATAGAGTTCAGATACTAAGATGATAGACGTGGATGTGAATGGTAGTGATGGACTTCAGATACTAAGATGATAGACGTGGATGTGAATGGTAGTGATGGACTTCAGATACTAAGATGATAGACGTGGATGTGAATGGTAGTGGTGGACTTCAGATACAATGATGATAGACGCGGATGAGAATGACAGTGATGGAGTTAAGATACTAAGATGATAGACGTGGATGTGAATGGTAGTGGTGGACTTCAGATACTAAGATGATAGACGTGGATGTGAATGACAGTGATGGACTTCAGATACAATGATGATAGACGTGATGAGAATGACAGTGATGGACTTCAGATACTAAGATGATAGACGTGGATGAGAATGACAGTGATGGACTTCAGATACTAAGATGATAGACGTGGATGTGAATGGTAGTGATGGAGTTAAGATACTAAGATGATAGACGTGGATGTGAATGGTAGTGGTGGACTTCAGATACTAAGATGATAGACGTGGATGTGAATGGTAGTGATGGACTTCAGATACTAAGATGATAGACGTGGATGTGAATGGTAGTGATGGACTTCAGATACTAAGATTATAGACGTGGATGTGAATGACAGTGATGGACTTCAGATACTAAGATGATAGACGTGGATGTGAATGGTAGTGATGGACTTCAGATACTAAGATGATAGACGTGGATGTGAATGGTAGTGGTGGACTTCAGATACTAAGATGATAGACGTGGATGTGAATGGTAGTGATGGACTTCAGATACTAAGATGATAGACGTGGATGTGAATGGTAGTGGTGGACTTCAGATACTAAGATGATAGACGTGGATGTGAATGACAGTGATAGAGTTAAGATACTAAGATGATAGACGTGGATGTGAATGACAGTGATGGAGTTAAGATACTAAGATGATAGACGTGGATGTGAATGACAGTGATGGAGTTAAGATACTAAGATGATAGACGTGGATGTGAATGGTAGTGATGGAGTTAAGATACTAAGATGATAGACGTGGATGTGAATGGTAGTGGTGGACTTCAGATACAATGATGATAGACGCGGATGAGAATGACAGTGATGAAGTTAAGATACTAAGATGATAGACGTGGATGTGAATGGTAGTGGTGGACTTCAGATACTAAGATGATAGACGTGGATGTGAATGACAGTGATGGACTTCAGATACAATGATGATAGACGTGGATGAGAATGACAGTGATGGAGTTAAGATACTAAGATGATAGACGTGGATGTGAATGGTAGTGATGGACTTCAGATACTAAGATGATAGACGTGGATGTGAATGGTAGTGATGGACTTCAGATACAATGATGATAGACGTGGATGTGAATGACAGTGATAGAGTTCAGATACTAAGATGATAGACGTGGATGTGAATGGTAGTGATGGACTTCAGATACAATGATGATAGACGTGGATGTGAATGACAGTGATAGAGTTCAGATACTAAGATGATAGACGTGGATGTGAATGGTAGTGGTGGAGTTAAGATACTAAGATGATAGACGTGGATGTGAATGACAGTGATGGAGTTAAGATACTAAGATGATAGACGTGGATGTGAATGACAGTGGTGGAGTTAACATACTAAGATGATAGACGTGGATGTGAATGACAGTGATGGACTTCAGATACTAAGATGATAGACGTGGATGAGAATGACAGTGATGGAGTTAAGATACTAAGATGATAGACGTGGATGTGAATGACAGTGATGGAGTTAAGATACTAAGATGATAGACGTGGATGTGAATGACAGTGATGGACTTCAGATACTAAGATGATAGACGTGGATGTGAATGGTAGTGGTGGAGTTAAGATACTAAGATGATAGACGTGGATGTGAATGACAGTGATGGAGTTAAGATACTAAGATGATAGACGTGGATGTGAATGACAGTGATGGACTTCAGATACTAAGATGATAGACGTGGATGTGAATGACAGTGATGGAGTTAAGATACTAAGATGATAGACGTGGATGAGAATGACAGTGATGGAGTTAAGATACTAAGATGATAGACGTGGATGTGAATGACAGTGATGGACTTCAGATATTAAGATGATAGACGTGGATGTGAATGACAGTGATGGACTTCAGATACTAAGATGATAGACGTGGATGTGAATGACAGTGATGGAGTTAAGATACTAAGATGATAGACGTGGATGAGAATGACAGTGATGGACTTCAGATATTAAGATGATAGACGTGGATGTGAATGACAGTGATGGAGTTAAGATACTAAGATGATAGACGTGGATGAGAATGACAGTGATGGAGTTAAGATACTAAGATGATAGACGTGGATGTGAATGACAGTGATGGACTTCAGATATTAAGATGATAGACGTGGATGTGAATGACAGTGATGGAGTTAAGATACTAAGATGATAGACGTGGATGTGAATGACAGTGATGGAGTTAAGATACTAAGATGATAGACGTGGATGTGAATGACAGTGATGGAGTTAAGATACTAAGATGATAGACGTGGATGTGAATGACAGTGATGGAGTTAAGATACTAAGATGATAGACGTGGATGTGAATGACAGTGATGGAGTTAAGATACTAAGATGATAGACGTGGATGTGAATGACAGTGATGGACTTCAGATACTAAGATGATAGACGTGGATGAGAATGACAGTGATGGACTTCAGATACTAAGATGATAGACGTGGATGTGAATGACAGTGATGGACTTCAGATATTAAGATGATAGACGTGGATGTGAATGACAGTGATGGAGTTAAGATACTAAGATGATAGACGTGGATGTGAATGACAGTGATGGAGTTAAGATACTAAGATGATAGACGTGGATGTGAATGACAGTGATGGAGTTAAGATACTAAGATGATAGACGTGGATGTGAATGGTAGTGATGGAGTTAAGATACTAAGATGATAGACGTGGATGTGAATGGTAGTGATAGAGTTCAGATACTAAGATGATAGACACGGATGAGAATGACAGTGATGGAGTTAAGAGACTAAGATGATAGACGGGATGTGAATGGTAGTGATAGAGTTCAGATACTAAGATGATAGACGCGGTTGAGAATGGTAGTGGTAGAGTTCAGAGTTTGCTCAAGAGGCACTCATCGAACTCGGGCAACTCCATACGCGCTCCACCCGAATCAACCAGTAATTATTAAGCAGATTCCCCCATCAGTCTTTGCTGGCAAGGTCTTGCAAAATGGGGAGGAGGGTGAGGGAGAGGAGGGGAGAGGAGGGAAAGACTTATGGAGCACTTAATCTGACATCACCGGAATGACGGTAACAATATGATGGGCAGCAAACGACCAGTTTTGTTCTGGTTTGTTTTGGTTTGGTTTTTTTTGGTTTGGTTTGGTTTGGTTTAGTTTGGTTTGGTTTGGTGGTTGGTTGGGTTGTTGGTTGGTTGGGTTGTTGGTTGGTTGGTTGGTTGGTTGGTTGGTTGGTTGGTTGGTTGGTTGGTTGGTTCGTTGATTGGTTGGTTGGTTGGTTGGTTTTTTGTTCGTTTGTTTTGTGTTTTTTGTTAATTCGTTTGTTGTTTGTTTTTGTTTTGTTTGTTTGTTGTTTGTTTGTTTTTGTTTGTTTGGGTGTTTGTTCGTTTGTGTGTTTGTTTGTTTGTTTGTGTGTTTGTTTGTTTGTTGTTTGTTTGTTTAATTGTTTGTTTTTGTTTTTTAATTGTTTGTTTGCTTGTTTGCTCGTTTGGTTGTTTGAATGTTCGTTTGGTTCTTGTTTCTTTTTTTCTTTCTTTCTTTCTTTCTTTAATATTCTGATTGACCAGGAGATCAGATCTTGAGTCAACAATTCTACAGAAAGAATCAGCCACGCCGTGATGGTTGCTGTGGAGTCCCATTGCGGACCGAGACAGCGTGACAGCGCAATATTCTACTCTGCCTGTCATATTATAGACATGTTCATGCACAATCAGTCAAGACGTTTGAGCAACACTCTCAATGGTGCATCACCTGATAAAAAACTTGAGGTCGAGTGAGGACAATGGTTGAGTATCATAAGAGTGAAAACAGATTTTTAAGTGTTGTCAGAAGTTCAACAAAATATGCTTTTCACATGCTTTTCTCAAAAGGGCTGATTTTAGGCTTTTTCTTTTTCTTTTTCTGTTGTTGTTGGTTTTGTTGTTGTTGTTGTTGTGGTGTGGTGGTGGTGGTGGTGGTGGTTTTTTGTCCATGTGACCTTGACTTTGAACCTTATCCTCCAAGTCTATGCGTTTATGACTCCTCAACGGTTTTCGCCTTTGATCGCATTTGATTTTTTTTTGTTTTTAATCCATCTGGTCCAGAAACAGCTCTGAGAAATCTCGTGTGCGTGCTTTTTCATTC
>JAPXFY010002822.1:0-10000 GCA_030674185.1 Monoplex corrugatus
ACAAATGACCTCCAGACAACCTCCAGACACGAACATAAGTGACCTCCAGACACAGACACAAATGACCTCCAGACACGAACACAAGTGACCTCCAGATACAGACACAAATGACCTCCAGACACGAACACAAATGACCTCCAGACAGAGACAAAAGTGACCTCCAGACACAGACACAAATGACCTCCAGACAGAGACACAAGTGACCTCCACACACAGACACAAGTGACCTCCAGACACAGACACAAATGACCTCCAGACACGAACACAAATGACCTCCAGACACAGACACAAGTGACCTCCAGACACAGACACAAATGACCTCCAGACACGAACACAAATGACCTCCAGACACGAACACAAATTACCTCCAGACACAGACACAAGTGACCTCTACACACAGACACATATACAAGTGACCTCCACACACAGACACAAATGACCTCCACACACAGACACAAGTGACCTCCACACACAGACACAAATGACCTCCACACAAGAATAGACACAAATGACCTCCAGACAAGACACAAGTGACCTCCAGACACAGACACAATGACCTCCAGACACAGACACAAATGACCTCCAGACAAGAACAGACACAAGTGACCTCCAGACAAAACAGACACAAATGACCTCCAGACAAGAACAGACACAAATGACCTCCAAAAGAACAGACACAATGACCTCCAGACAAGAACAACACAAATGACCTCCAGACAAAACAGACACAAATGACTCCAGACACAGACACAAGTGACCTCCAGACAAACAGACACAAATGACCTCCAGACACAGACACAATGACCTCCACACACAGACACAAGTGACCTCAGACACAGACACAAATGACCTCCAGAACAGACAAAATGACCTCCAGACACAGACACAAGTGACCTCCAGACACAGACACAAATGACCTCCAGACAAGAACAGATACAAGTGACCTCCAGACAGAACAGACACAAATGACTCCAGACAAGAACAGACACAAATGACCTCCAGACACAGACACAAGTGACCTCCAGACACAGACACAAATGACCTCCAGACAAGAAAGACACAAATGACCTCCAACACAGACACAAGTGACCTCCAGACACAGACACAAATGACCTCCAGACAAAACAGACACAAATGACCTCCAGACACAAGACAACACAAGTGACCTCCAGACAACAGACACAAATGACCTCCAGACAAGAACAGACACAAATGACCTCCAGACACAGACACAAGTGACTCCAGACACAACAGACACAATGACCTCCAGACAAGAACAGACACAAAGACCTCCAGACACAGACACAAATGACCTCAGACAAAACAACACAAGACCTCAGACACAACAAATGACCTCAACACAACACAGACACAAAATGACCTCAGACACAAACAACACACAAATGACCTCCAGACACAAAAAACACAAAGTGACCTCAGACACAACAAACACAAATGACCTCCAGAACAAACAAACACAAATGACCTCCAGACACAACACAAATGACCTCCAGACACAAACAAACACAAATGACCTCCAGACACAAACAAACACAAATGACCTCCAGACACAAACAAACACAAATACCTCCAGACACAAACACAAATGACCTCTAGACACAAAACAAACAACAAATGACCTCCAGACACAACAGACACAAATGACCTCAACACAAACACAAATGACCTCCAGACACAACAAACACAATGACCTCCAGACACAAACACAAATGACCTCCAGACACAAACAAACACAAATGACCTCCAGACAAAACACAAATGACCTCAGACACAAACAAACACAAATGACCTCCAGACACAAACACAAATGACCTCAGACACAAACAACACAAATGACCTCTAGACACAAACAAACACAAATGACCTCCAGACACAAACAAACAAAATGACCTCCAGACACGAACAACACAAATGACCTCAGACACAAACAGACACAAATACCTCAGACAACAACACAAGACAACACACAAATGACCTCCAGACACAAACAAACACAAATGACCTCTAGACACAAACAAACACAAATGACCTCAGACACAAACAAACACAAATGACCTCTAGACACAAACAAACACAAATGACCTCCAGACACAAACAAACACAAATCACCTCCAGACACAAACAAACACAAATGACCTCCAGACACAAACAAACACATGACCTCCAGACACAAACAAACACAAATGACCTCCAGACACAAACAAACACAAATGACCTCCAGACACAAACAAACACAAATGACCTCAGCACAACAAACAAACAAATGACCTCCAGACACAAACAAACACAAATGACCTCCAGACACAACACAATGACCTCCAGACACAAACAAACACAAATGACCTCAGACACAAACAAACACAAAGACCTCAGACACAAACAAACACAAATGACCTCCAGACACAACAAACAAAGTGACCTCCAGACACAAACAACACAAATGACCTCCAGACACAAACAAACACAAATGACCTCAGACACAAACAAACACAATGACCTCCAGACAAAAAACACAAATGACCTCAGACACAAACAAACAAAAATGACCTCCAGACACAAACAGACACAAATGACCTCTAGACACAAACAAACACAAATACCTCCAGACACGAAAAACACAAATGACCTCAAGACACAAGAAACACAAGTGACCTCCAGACACAAACAAACACAAATGACCTCCAGACACAAACAAACACAAATGACCTCCAGACACAAACAAACACAAATGACCTCCAGACACAAACAACACAAATGACCTCTAGACACAAACAAACACAAATGACCTCCAGACACAACAAACACAATATGACCTCAAGACACGAAGAACAAACACAAATGACCTCCAGACACAAACAAACACAAATGACCTCCAGACACAAACAAACACAAATGACCTCCAGACACAAACAAACACAAATGACCTCCAGACACAAACAAACAAATACCTCCAACAATGACACAATGACTCCAGACAACAAACAAACCAATGACCTCTCAGACACAAACAACACAAATGACTTAGACACAAACAAACACAATGACCTCCAGACACACAAACACAAATGACCTCCAGACACAAAAACAAATGACCTCAGACACAAACAAACACAAATGACCTCCAGACACAAACAAACACAAATGACCTCAGACACAAACAAACACAAATGACCTCCAGACACAACAAACAAAATGACCCTCAGACACAAACAACACAAATGACCTCTAGACACAAACAAACACAAATGACCTCCAGACACAAACAAACACAAATGACCTCCAGACACAAACAAACACAAATGACCTCCAGACACAAACAAACACAAATGACCTCCAGACACAAACAACACAAATGACTCTCAGACACAAACAAACACAAATGACCTCTAGACACGAACAAACACAAATGACTCCAGACACAAACAGACACAAATATGACCTCTAGACACAAACAAACACAAGTGACCTCTAGACACAAACAAACACACAATACCTCCAGACACAAACAAACACAAATGACCTCAGACACAAAAAACAACACAAGACTCCATAACACAACAAAACACAAAGACTCAAGACACAAAATAACACAATAGACTTACAGACACAAAATAACACACAAATCTACAGACCAAATAACACAACTACAGACACAAAATAACCAGAATCTACAGACACAAATACATAAACATCTACAGACACAAAATAACATAAAATCTACAGACACAAAATACATAAACAAATACAGACACAAACAAACACAAACATACTAGACACAAATCACATAAACAATTACAGACACAAATAACAAAACAATCTACAGACACAAAACTAAACTACAACAATCACTACAGACACAAATAACAAACAATCTACAGACACAAAATAACAAAACAATCTACAGACACAAAAATACACAAACAATCTACAAACAAAATACATAAACAATCTACAGACACAAAACATAACAAAACATCTACAGACACAAATACATAAACAATCTACAGACACAAACAAACAACAATATACCAGACACAAAATAACATAAACAACTACAGAACAAAATAACATAAACAATCTACAGACACAAAATAACAAAACAATCTACAGACACAAATAAAATAAACAATCTACAGACACAAACATAACAAACAACTACAGACACAACAAACACAATAAACCAATCTATCAGACAAAACATAAACAATCACACCAAATAACAACAATCTACAGACACAAAACATAAACAATCTACAGACACAAAATAACATAAACAATCTACAGACAAAATACATAAACAATCTACAGACACAAAATAACACAACAATCTACAGACACAAAATAACATAAACAATCTACAGACACAAAATAACATAAACATCTACAGACACAATCACATAAACAATCTACAGACACAAATAACATAAACAATCTACAGACAAATCACTAAACAATTACAGACACAAATAACATAAACAATCTACAGACACAAATCACATAAACATATCTACAGACACAAATAACATAAACAATCTACAGACACAAAATAACATAAACAATCTACAGACACAAATAACATAAACAATCTACAGACACAAAATAACATAAACAATCTACAGACACAAAATAACATAAACAATCTACAGACACAAAATAACACAAGCAATCTACAGACACAAAATAACATAAACAATCTACAGACACAAAATAACATAAACAATCTACAGACACAAAATAACACAAGCAATCTACAGACACGAAATAACATAAACAATCTACAGACACAAAATAACATAAACAATCTACAGACACAAAATAACACAAGCAATCTACAGACACGAAATAACATAAACAATCTACAGACGCAAACAAACATACAAGCAGTTTCTAGATGCAAACAAACATAAACATGTTTCAGAGACAAACCAGGAGGCTACAGAGACAACTAAACGCAAGCAGACTTCAGAAATGAAAAAAAAATACAAGTAGGCTCCAGATGCGTATGCACACAAGCAAGCTTCGGAAATAAAAGCATACAAACAGGCTCCAGAGACAAACAAAATACAAACAGGCTTCAAAGACAAACAAAATACAAACAGGCTTCAAAGACAAACAAAATACAAACAGGCTCCCCAGAGACAAAAAATACAAACAGGCTTCAAAGACAAACAAAATACAAACAGGCTCCAGAGACAAACACAATACAAACAGGCTCCCCAGAGACAAACAAAATACAAACAGGTTCCCCAGAACAAACACAATACAAACAGGCTTCAAAGACAAACAAAATACAAACGGGCTCCAGAGACAAATACAATACAAACAGGTTTTATAGACAAACACAATACAAACAGGCTCCAGAGACAAAATACAAACAGGCTCCAGAGACAAACACAATACAAACAGGCTCCAGAGACAAAATACAAACAGGTTCCAGAGACAAACACAATACAAACAGGCTCCAGAGACAAAATACAAACAGGCTCCAGAGACAAATACAATACAAACAGGCTTCATAGACAAAACAATACAAACAGGCTCCAGAGACAAAACACAAACAGGCTCCAGAGACAAACAAAATACAAACAGGCTCCAGAGACAAACACAATACAAACAGGCTCCAGAGACAAACACAATACAAACAGGCTTCAAAGACAAACACAATACAAACAGGCTCCAGAGACAAAATACAAACAGGCTCCAGAGACAAACACAATACAAACAGGCTCCAGAGACAAACACAATACAAACAGGCTCCAAAGACAAACACAATACAAACAGGCTCCAGAGACAAACACAATACAAACAGGCTCCAGAGACAAACACAATACAAACAGGCTCCAAAGACAAACACAATACAAACATGCTCCAGAGACAAACACAATACAAACATGCTCCAGAGAAAAACACAATAAAAACAGGCTCCAGAGAGAAACACAATACAAACAGGCTCCAAAGACAAACACAATACAAACAGGCTCCAGAGACAAACACAATACAAACAGGCTCCAGAGACAAACACAATACAAACAGGCTCCAGAGACAAAACACAATACAAACAGGCTTCAAAGACAAACACAATACAAACAGGCTCCAAAGACAAACACAATACAAACAGGCTCCAGAGACAAACACAATACAAACAGGCTCCAAAAACAAAACACAATACAAACAGGCTTCAAAGACAAACACAATACAAACAGGCTCCAGAGACAAACACAATACAAACAGGCTCCAAAGACAAACACAATACAAACAGGCTCCAAAGACAAACACAATACAAACAGGCTTCAAAGACAAACACAATACAAACAGGCTCCAAAGACAAACACAATACAAACAGGCTCCAGAGACAAACACAATACAAACAGGCTCCAGAGACAAACACAATACAAACAGGCTCCAGAGACAAAACACAATACAAACAGGCTTCAAAGACAAACACAATACAAACAGGCTCCAAAGACAAACACAATACAAACAGTCTCCAGAGACAAACACAATACAAACAGGCTCCAAAGACAAACACAATACAAACAGGCTTCAAAGACAAACACAATACAAACAGGCTCCAAAGACAAACACAATACAAACAGGCTCAGAGACAAACACAATACAAACAGGCTCAAGACAAAACAATACAAACAGGCTCCAAGACAAACACAATACAAACAGGCTCCAAGACAAACACAATACAAACAGGCTCAGAGACAAACACAATACAAACAGGCTCCAAAGACAAACAACAATACAAACAGGCTTCCAAGACAAACACAATACAAACAGGCTCCAAAGACAAACACAATACAAACAGGCTCAAAGACAAACACAATACAAACAGGCTTCAGAGACAAACACAATACAAACAGGCTCCAAGACAAACACAATACAAACAGGCTCCAGAGACAAACACAATACAAACAGGCTCAAAGACAAACACAATACAAACAGGCTTCAAGACAAACACAATACAAACAGGCTCCAGAGACAAACACAATACAAACAGGCTCCAAGACAAACACAATACAAACAGGCTCCAAAGACAAACACAATACAAACAGGCTCCAGAGACAAACACAATACAAACAGGCTCCAGAGACAAACACAATACAAACAGCTCCAAAGACAAACACAATACAAACAGGCTCCAAGAGACAAACACAATACAAACAGGCTCCAAAGACAAACACAATACAAACAGGCTCCAAGACAAACACAATACAAACAGCTCAGAGACAAACACAATACAAACAGCTCCAGAGACAAACACATACAAACAGGCTTCAAAGACAAACACAATACAAACAGGCTCCAAAGACAACACAATACAAACAGCTCCAGAACAAACACAATACAAACAGGCTCCAAAGACAAACACAATACAAACAGGCTTCAAAGACAAACACAATACAAACAGCTCCAGAGAAAACACAATACAAACAGGCTCCAAGACAAACACATACAACAGGCTCCAAGACAAACACAATACAAACAGCTCCAAGACAAACACAATACAAACAGGTCCAGAGACAAACACAATACAAACAGCTCCAAGACAAACACAATACAACAGGCTCCAAAGACAACAAATACAAACAGCTCAAAGACAAACACAATACAACAGCTCAAGACAAACACATACAAACAGGCTCCAAGACAAACACAATACAAACAGGCTCAAGACAAACACAATACAAACAGCTCAAAGATAACACAATACAAACAGCTCCAGAGACAAACACAATACAAACAGCTCAAGACAAACACAATACAAACAGCTCCAAAGAAAACACAATACAAACAGGCTCCAGAGACAAACACAATACAAACAGGCTCCAAGACAAACACAATACAAACAGGCTCCAAAGAAACAAATACAAACAGCTCAGAGACAAACACAATACAAACAGCTCAGAGACAAACACAATACAAACAGCTCCAAAGACAACACAATACAAACGCTTCAAACAAACACAAACAAACACTCAGAGACAAACACAATCACATTCCAGAGACAAAAATACAAACAGTCCAGACAAACACATACAAAATCAGACAAACAATACAACAGCTCAAGACAAAAACAAAAGCTCCAGAACAAACATACAACAGGCTCAAGACAAACACAATACAAACAGGCTCAGAGACAAACACAATACAACAGGCTCCAGAGACAAACACAATACAAACAGGCTCCAAGACAAACACAATACAAACAGCTTCAAAGCAAACACAATACAACAGGCTCCAAGACAAACACAATACAAACAGGCATCAGAGACAAACACAATACAAACAGGCTCAAGACAAACACAATACAAACAGGCTCAAACAACACATACAAACAGTGCTCAAACAAACACATCAACAGGCTCCAAAGACAAACACAATACAAACAGGCTCAAGACAACACAATACAAACAGGCTCCAAAGACAAACACAATACAAACAGGCTCCAAAGACAAACACAATACAAACAGCTCAAAGACAAACACAATACAAACAGGCTCCAGAGACAAACACAATACAAACAGGCTCAAGACAACACAATCAACAGCTCAGACAAACAATACAAACGGCTCTCAAAGACAACACAATACAAACAGCTCCAAGACAAACACAATACAACAGGCTCCAAACAAACACAATACAAACAGGCTCAAGCACAAACAGCAAACTCAAACAGGCTCCAAAGACAAACACAATACAAACAGCTCCAAGACAAACACAATACACAACAGGCTCCAAAGACAACACAATACAAACAGGCTCAAGACAAACACAATACAAACAGGCTCAAGACAAACACATACAAACACTAAACAATACAACAGGCTCCAGAGACAAACACAATACAAACAGGCTCAAAGACAAACACAATACAAACAGGCTCCAAGACAAACACAATACAAACAGGCTCCAAGACAAACACAATACAAACAGGCTTCCAAAGACAAACACAATACAAACAGGCTCAAGACAAACACAATACAAACAGGCTCCAGAGACAAACACAATACAAACAGGCTCCAAAGACAAACACAATACAAACAGGCTCCAGAGACAAACACAATACAAACAGGCTCAAGACAAACACAATACAACAGTCCAAGACAAAACTACAAACAGCTCAGAGACAAACACAATACAAACAGGCTCAGAGACGAACACATACAAACAGGCTTCAAAGACGAAACACATACAAACAGGCTCCAAGACAAACACAATACACAACAGGTCCAGAGACAAACACAATACAAACAGGCTCCAAACAACACAATACAACATTCAAGACAAACAATACAACAGGCTCCAGAGAAACATACACAGCTCAAACAACAATACAAACAGGCTCCAGACACAAACACAATACAACAGCTCCAGAGACAACACAATACAACAGGTCCAAGACAACACAATACACAGGCTCAGCACACAATACAACAGCTCCAGACAACACAATACACACAGGCTCCAAACATAACACAATACAAACACTCCAAAGACAACAATACAAACACAAGACAACAAACAACACGCTCCAAACAACACAATACAAACAGCTCCAAACAAACACAATACAACGCTCCAACACACATAAACAGGCCACATACAGCTCCAGAGACAAACACAATACAACAGGCTCAGAGCAAAACAATACAACACCAAAACACACAATACAAACAGCTTAACAAACACAAACAACACTCGAGACAAACACAAACAAACATCCAGACAAACATACAAAGTCAAGACAAACATACAAACAGGCTCAAAAACACAATACAACATCAAACAACACATACAAACGTCAAACAATCAATACAACAACTAAAGACAAACAATACACAGCACAGACACAACACATACAACAGGCTCCAGACACAACACAATACAAACAATCCAGAACACACAATACAACAGCTCAACAGACACGAACACATACAACACTTCCAACACACAACACAATCAAACAGAC
>JAPXFY010002822.1:12500-20000 GCA_030674185.1 Monoplex corrugatus
TCTGACTTCGTGTGTTGACTCTCCACGCTTCAGTTTCAATACGACGACAGTATAGATTCTCTACAACACTGAAGAACTGTCTTCCTGATGTTGACTGATAGGCATTCGTCGGTAAGAACGCTTTTCGTTTTCTTGAATGTACAATAGCTACGGCATGTTATAATCCACGAACCGGACCTTTACTCGGGGTATCGCGGTGTTATTACCGTGCTCTCTCATACTTGAGGCTCGTCAAGTGTCAAGGGTGATAGGGAGAGGAAATGGGGGGGGGGGGGGGGGGGGGGGGGGGGGGGGATTGGGGCGGGGGATGTCTTTGACTCAAAGGTACATGCATCGAAATCTCTGCGGTCTTAGTGGCTGTCTGATGGAGCACAACGCCATTGTCAATAGTCATCATTTTAGTTTGTTTCCATTTGAAAAGCAGATCCCCGCCTTACACTTGTGCCATTGTTAAAGTTCCCGGCTTTCTTTTGTGCATGCTTGACTTAGCAGGGCTGAAAGACTGAAGTGCTTCCACACCTGACACAAAGAGAACAGTACTACGTAGGTACTAGTCGATCTGCCTGGTATTCCGTCGTCCTGTTGTGTCATTAACTGGAACCATAGTCATTAACTGGAACAAAACGTTTAAACTGCTCAAATCTGACGCCATATTAATTAGCAGATTAATTAGTGGCACGTACTTTTCTATATCAAAATTGAATAAGTCGTATACAAAACAGACACAAACAGCTGAAAAAAACACCTAAAATAAAGCTCAGTCAAAATTTCCAACATAAGAGCATTTCTGGTTTTATCAGGAGACGAGACCACTACAGTGTAGACAACCAGTAGGAACTAAGCTCTGCCTTTTGGGAGATTGTTACATGTACGGTACACAACGTACCACCTATTGTTACATGTACGGTACACAACGTACCACCTATTGTTACATGTACGGTACACAACGTACCACCTATTGTTACATGTACGGTACAAACGTACCACCTATTGTTACATGTACGGTACACAACGTACCACCTATTGTTACATGTACGGTACACAACGTACCACCTATTGTTACATGTACGGCACATAACGTACCACCTATTGTTACATGTACGGTACACAACGTACCACCTATTGTTACATGTACGGTACACAACGTACCACCTACTGTTACATGTACGGTACACAACGTACCACCTATTGTTACATGTACGGTACACAACGTACCACCTATTGTTACATGTACGGCACATAACGTACCACCTATTGTTACATGTACGGTACACAACGTACCACCTATTGTTACATGTACGGCACATAACGTACCACCTATTGTTACATGTACGGTACACAACGTACCACCTACTGTTACATGTACGGCACATAACGTACCACCTATTGTTACATGTACGGTACACAACGTACCACCTATTGTTACATGTACGGTACACAACGTACCACCTATTGCTACATGTACGGTACACAACGTACCACCTATTGTTACATGTACGGTACATAACGTACCACCTATTGTTACATGTACGGTACACAAAGTACCACCTATTGTTACATGTACGGCACATAACGTACCACCTATTGTTACATGTACGGTACACAACGTACCACCTATTGTTACATGTACGGCACATAACGTACCACCTATTGTTACATGTACGGTACACAACGTACCACCTATTGTTACATGTACGGCACATAACGTACCACCTATTGTTACATGTACGGTACACAACGTACCACCTATTGTTACATGTACGGCACATAACGTACCACCCATTGTTACATGTACGGTACACAACGTACACCTATTGTTACATGTACGCTACACAACGTACCACCTATTGTTACATGTACGGTACACAACGTACCACCTATTGTTACATGTACGGTACACAACGTACCACCTATTGTTACATGTACGCTACACAACGTACCACCTATTGTTACATGTACGGTACACAACGTACCACCTATTGTTACATGTACGGTACACAACGTACCACCTATTGTTACATGTACGCTACACAACGTACCACCTATTGTTACATGTACGGTACACAACGTACCACCTATTGTTACATGTACGCTACACAACGTACCACCTATTGTTACATGTACGGCACACAACGTACCACCTATTGTTACATGTACGGTACACAACGTACCACCTATTGTTACATGTACGGTACACAACGTACCACCTATTGTTACATGTACGGTACACAACGTTCCACCTATTGTTACATGTACGGTACACAACGTACCACCTACTGTTACATGTACGGTACACAACGTACCACCCATTGTTACATGTACGGTACACAACGTACCACCTATTGTTACATGTACGGTACACAACGTACCACCTACTGTTACATGTACGGTACACAACGTACCACCTATTGTTACATGTACGGTACACAACGTACCACCTATTGTTACATGTACGGCACACAACGTACCACCTATTGTTACATGTACGGTACACAATGTACCACCTACTGTTACATGTACGGTACACAACGTACCACCTATTGTTACATGTACGGTACACAACGTACCACCTATTGTTACATGTACGGTACACAACGTACCACCTATTGTTACATGTACGGCACACAACGTACCACTATTGTTACATGTACGGTACACAACGTACCACCTATTGTTCCATGTACAGTACACAACGTACCACCTATTGTTACATGTACGGTACACAACGTACCACCTATTGTTACATGTACGGTACACAACGTACCACCTATTGTTACATGTACAGTACACAACGTACCACCTATTGTTACATGTACGGTACACAACGTACCACCTATTGTTACATGTACGCTACACAACGTACCACCTATTGTTCCATGTACGGCACACAACGTACCACCTATTGTTACATGTACGCTACACAACGTACACCTATTGTTACATGTACGGTACACAACGTACCACCTATTGTTACATGTACGGTACACAACGTACCACCTCGCTTCAATTCACACGGTGGGGATGATTCGTTATTTCTGCACGCGCGTTTCGATTTGTTATCTGTTTGCAACAGGAACCTGTAAACGACACAGCAGTCATCACATACCCTACCCCTGTTAACCACACAGCAGTCATCCTGCCCCTGTTAACCACACAGCAGTCATCCCATATCCTGCCCCTGTTAACCACACAGCAGTCATCCTGCCCCTGTTAACCACACAGCAGTCATCCCATATCCTGCCCCTGTTAACCACACAGCAGTCATCCCATATCCTGCCCCCTGTTAACCACACAACAGTCATCCCATATCCTGCCCCTGTTAACCACACAACAGTCATCCCATAACTTGCCCCTGTTAACCACACAGCAGTCATCGCATATCCTGCCCCTGTTAACCACACAGCAGTCATCCCATATCCTGTCCCCTGTTAACCACACAACAGTCATCCCATATCCTGCCCCTGTTAACCACACAACAGTCATCCCATATCCTGCCCCTGTTAACCACACAGCAGTCATCACATACCCTGCCGCCTGTTAACCACACAACAGTCATCCCATACCCTGCCCCCTGTTAACCACACAACAGTCATCACATACCCTGCCCCTGTTAACCACACAACAGTCACACCACACCCTGCCGCCTGTTAACCACACAACAGTCATCACATACCCTGCCCCTGTTAACCACACAACAGTCACACCACACCCTGCCGCCTGTTAACCACACAACAGTCATCACATACCCTGCCCCTGTTAACCACACAACAGTCATCACATACGCTGCCGCCTGTTAACCACACAACAGTCATCACATACCCTGCCCCTGTTAACCACACAACAGTCATCACATACCCTGCCGCCTGTTAACCACACAACAGTCATCACATACCCTGCCCCTGTTAACCACACAACAGTCATCACATACCCTGCCGCCTGTTAACCACACAACAGTCATCACATACCCTGCCCCTGTTAACCACACAACAGTCACACCACACCCTGCCTCTGTTAACCACACAGCAGTCATCACATACCCTGCCCCTGTTAACCACACAACAGTCACACCACACCCTGCCCCTGTTAACCACACAGCAGTCATCACATACCCTGCCCCTGTTAACCACACAGCAGTCATCACACACCCTGCCCCTGTTAACCACACAACAGTCATCACATACCCTGCCCCTGTTAACCACACAACAGTCATCACATACCCTGCCGCCTGTTAACCACACAACAGTCATCACATACCTTGCCCCCTGTTAACCACACAACAGTCGTCCTGCCCCTGTTAACCACACAACAGTCATCACACACCCTGCCCCTGTTAACCACACAACAGTCATCACATACCCTGCCCCTGTTAACCACACAGCAGTCATCACATACCCTGCCCCCTGTTAACCACACAGGACTCATCACATACCCTGCCCCTGTTAACCACACAACAGTCATCACATACCCTGCCCCTGTTAACCACACAACAGTCATCACATACCCTGCCCCTGTTAACCACACAGCAGTCATCACATACTCTGCCCCCTGTTAACCACACAGCAGTCATCACATACTCTGCCCCCTGTTAACCACACAGCAGTCATCACATACCCTGCCCCCTGTTAACCACACAGCAGTCATCACATACCCTGCCCCTGTTAACCACACAGCAGTCATCACATACCCTGCCCCTGTTAACCACACAGCAGTCATCACATACCCTGCCCCTGTTAACCACACAACAGTCATCACATATCCTGCCCCTGTTAACCACACAACAGTCATCACATATCCTGCCCCTGTTAACCACACAACAGTCATCCCATACCCTGCCCCTGTTAACCACACAACAGTCATCACATACCCTGCCCCTGTTAACAACACATCAGTCACACCATACCCTGCCCCTGTTAACCACACAACAGTCATCACATACCCTGCCCCTGTTAACCACACAACAGTCATCACATACCCTGCCCCTGTTAACCACACAACAGTCATCACATACCCTGCCCCTGTTAACCACACAACAGTCACACCATACCCTGCCTCTGTTAACCACACAACAGTCATCCCACACCCTGCCCCTATTAACCACACAACAGTCACACCACACCCTGCCCCTGTTAACCACACAACAGTCATCACATACCCTGCCCCTGTTAACCACACAACAGTCATCCCATATCCTGCCCCTGTTAACCACACAACAGTCATCACATATCCTGCCCCTGTTAACCACACAACAGTCGTCCTGCCCCTGTTAACCACACAACAGTCATCCCATACCCTGCCCCTGTTAACCACACAACAGTCATCCCATATCCTGCCCCTGTTAACCACACAACAGTCATCACATATCCTTCCCCTGTTAACCACACAACAGTCATCACATACCCTGCCCCTGTTAACCACACAACAGTCATCCCATATCCTGCCCCTGTTAACCACACAACAGTCATCACATATCCTGCCCCTGTTAACCACACAATAGTGATCACATACCCTGCCCCTGTTAACCACACAACAGTCGTCCTGCCCCTGTTAACCACACAACAGTCATCACATACCCTGCCCCTGTTAACCACACAACAGTCATCACATACCCTGCCCATGTTAACCACACAACAGTCATCACATACCCTGCCCCTGTTAACCACACAACAGTCATCACATACCCTGCCCCTGTTAACCACACAACAGTCATCCCATACCCTGCCCCTGTTAACCACACAACAGTCATCGCATATCCTGCCCCTGTTAACCACACAACAGTCACACCATACCCTGCCCCTGTTAACCACACAACAGTCATCCCATACCCTGCCCCTGTTAACCACACAACAGTCATCACATACCCTGCCCCTGTTAACCACACAACAGTCATCACATACCCTGCCCCCTGTTAACCACACAACAGTCATCACATACCCTGCCCCTGTTAACCACACAACAGTCATCCTATATCCTGCCCCTGTTAAACACACAACAGTCGTTCTGCCCCGGTTAACCACACAACAGTCGTCCTGCCCCTGTTAACCACACAACAGTCACTCCATATCCTGCCCCTGTTAACCACACAACAGTCGTCCTGCCCCTGTTAACCACACAACAGTCACTCCATATCCTGCCCCTGTTAACCACACAACAGTCACTCCATACCCTGCCCCTGTTAACCACACAACAGTCGTCCTGCCCCTGTTAACCACACAACAGTCGTCCTGCCCCTGTTAACCACACAACAGTCGTCCTGCCCCTGTTAACCACACAACAGTCGTCCTGCCCCTGTTAACCACACAACAGTCGTCCCATATCCTACCCCCTCAGCCCCCGCTGTTATCCCTGTCTGTATGCTTTCTAAGTGAACAGCAAAATGTGTTCCCACGCCAGTTTCATGTCTGGTGCGTTTTGGTTTGGCCTACTCCCCTTGCCGGCTGAATTTGTCGTGGATTTTGGTGAACTCTGTCTTTCTCATTTGTCTGTCTGTCTCTTTCGTTTTGCCTTACTCTGTGCCTTTGACTTGACACAATGGAACAGCAACAACAATAACAACAACAACAATGGTAATAATGACAATGATTCTATTACTACTTCTATTGCTGCTGCTGCTGCTGCTGCTATTACTACTACTACTTACTACTGCTGCTGCTACTACTTACTACTGCTAGTACTACGATGACTACTACTTACTACTGCTAGTACTACGATGACTACTACTTACTACTGCTGCTGCTACTACTTACTACTGCTAGTACTACGATGACTACTACTTACTACTGCTGCTGCTACTACTTACTACTGCTAGTACTACGATGATACTACTACTACTGCTGCTGCTACTACTTACTACTGCTAGTACTACGATGACTACTACTACTACTGCTGCTGCTACTACTTACTACTGCTAGTACTACGATGACTACTACTTACTACTGCTGCTGCTACTACTTACTACTGCTAGTACTACGATGACTACTACTACTACTGCTGCTGCTACTACTTACTACTGCTAGTACTACGATGACTACTACTACTACTGCTGCTGCTACTACTTACTACTGCTAGTACTACGATGAGTACTACTACTACGATGACTACTACTTACTACTGCTAGTACTACGATGACTACTACTTACTACTGCTGCTGCTACTACTTACTACTGCTAGTACTACGATGACTACTACTTACTACTGCTGCTGCTACTACTTACTACTGCTAGTACTACGATGATACTACTACTACTGCTGCTGCTACTACTTACTACTGCTAGTACTACGATGACTACTACTACTACTGCTGCTGCTACTACTTACTACTGCTAGTACTACGATGACTACTACTTACTACTGCTGCTGCTACTACTTACTACTGCTAGTACTACGATGACTACTACTACTACTGCTGCTGCTACTACTTACTACTGCTAGTACTACGATGACTACTACTACTACTGCTGCTGCTACTACTTACTACTGCTAGTACTACGATGAGTACTACTA
>JAPXFY010002823.1:0-24796 GCA_030674185.1 Monoplex corrugatus
TTCCAATTACATGTTCAACATAAAATTTCAAGCATGCTAGATTTCTTGATGATTCAATTTGTAATGCATTCAGTACAAGTTGATCTCTTGTGAAAGCAGGAATTTTCACTTCAGCCCCTTGCATGGCAACTAGTTCAAATATATCAAAACCTGTCTGCCAAAACATGAATACTTGTGTGCACATATTACACACTCATGCATATTAATTGTAACACTGACCCACGAACATTTTCTCTTTCAAAAAATGCCTGCATCTGGACATGTGTGCAAAAACACATGAAGTGCATTCCTTTGTGTGACCAAAGCATTTTGTAATAAAACACTGTGACGTTGAAATTTGGTTTTAATGTTTGTTGTATTTTTTGTATCACCATTTCATGCTTTCAAGTTTTCATGTGTACTATAATGCTAAATTCATTGTGTCTGTTCTAACAGATTCCTGTGAACCTCCAAAGGCATGCAGAATTATTATGGCTTGCATTGTACTTCACAATATGGCAACAGCACTTGGATTACCAATACCAGGACCTGACTCCGATTCCAACACTGATGATACTGACTGTGATGGTGAAGATGTTGATGATGTCAGAGCCTGTATGGCTTTGGCCTGTCAGGACGGATGGCTCATCAGAGTGTCCACAGACAGTTTTGTAGGTGGGTTTCCTGATGTTTGGGTTATTTTATGAGGGGGTGGATGAGGAGAATATAGGTATGAAGAGAGTGGGGGGAAGGTGCAGTCAGTGTGTACACATTGCTTTCAGAATGCAAGAGGAGAGGGAAAAATATACCTAGCTTGTGCATGTTAGATGTTTTTAATTCAGTAAGGCCATAGCCCCATTTGAAGGGTTGTGATCACATCATAAACATTATAAAATCACAAAATATAGTACATAGTTGTTCTTGGATAATGCATACTTCAAATATTTTGAAATAAATGTGTGTGTGTGTGTGTGTGATGGGTGAATATTAAGCAAGATATCTTTATATATATATATATATATATATATAATTTCTGACTTTTCCAAACACAAATCGCAAATGAAACAACTTATCTGTACCTTGATCTAGATTTTCAGAACATATATTCTTCAACAGATTAAATTGCACATTTTATTTTTTTGAAGCATGAGCAGAAGTTGACAAATCTTTCTGACACAATGATTTCCTGTTTATTCCCAACTCAATGAGCAAACAAGTGAAGTAAATGGTTTATGTTTAAAATGAAGTGGGCTGGTTTTCAGAGATGCCACCAGGATTTCCAGCAACATCCTGTCTGAATGTTGGAGGAAGATTCACACAAAGTGCCTGTTTTGCATGGGACATTTGTTTAATTGGGTGAAGGTAATTATCAGTTTGACATTCTTCTTTTTTTTCTGGGCAAGAAGGATAGTTTTTTTTAATACAATTCCAGAAAAATTTGGGAAAATCCTATGAAAAATTGTCTACCACAGGGAGGCCTGCTGTGCACAGAAGTAAGCTCTCAACGTATAATCTTCCTGCATGAGTTTGCACAGGTGCGAATGACAGGTAGGGAAGTTATGTGCATGCATCCTCCAGTCTACCCACCTGTCATTGGGTACCTGCTGTTTTGAAAATCGGGGAAGATAAAGCAGTGATTGAGAGAAGATGGGCATCAGGCCTTGAGAAAAGTGGAAGTCTGCGTTGTAGATGATGCTTTTCTGTTTCATTCCCAGCTTGACTGTTTGAAAAGGTTGAGTAAATAAATAATTTATGCTTACGTCATGTGGGTTGATTTTCACAGGTGACCCTTTGACTTCCAGTCAGGTCCTGACTCAGCGTGAAAGATCAAAATGTAGGCTACAATATGCGCATATTAATTTTGTTATGTTTGATGGTTTTTTCACATCATTGCCATGACATGAAGACCATTATTCAGGACATCCTGGAAGGAGACTGTGGCTGATATCAACAGAGGGAGAACTAGGTGGCAGACATCAAAGAGGTGACTTAATGTCAGTATGCCTGAACTGCTTGTTGCTGCACCTCAGTGACAGATGGAGAATCCTGTCTGCTGCTGCCTCCCTTAAATCTCCCAAACAACAATGCTGGTTATGGGATTAGAGAAAAAGAAATTGTCATATTCACATAATTCCTGAATGTTGACAGCAGATCACCTTGTGTATAATTTGTTTTGATTGCAGGTAGTCCTGGTACGGATGTCAACATGGGGATAAAAATCTCTGCAAAGAAACGTTGAAGTTGACAGTGACGACTGTCTGCAGTCGGCTTGTTCTTGGTTTGCCAGGGATAGGAAATGATTGGGTACGGTATGTGAATTTTTTGTTCCAATTTAATGTGAAATTAGGTAGAAGCACAAGACTTTTCCAACATGTAAGGTTTATCCTGCAGCAAGTCTTGAAGGAGGGAAAGGGTTACTTTTATCAGCTGGTGGGTAGGGTGAGGGAGTCAAAGAAGGTAGAGCCTGATAGACAGAAGCCTTAGTGGTGTGCATGTAGAGTTGCAGTCTGACTGCACGTGTTCAAACCTGACTGGTTGTGTAAGCGGCCTCCAGTCCAACCTGCTTTGAAACCTGTCCACATACAGGGTTAAGGAAGGTAAAACACCGAGGGAGAGATGGGCATCACCCTCATAATGCTGACCTTGATTCAGCTTAAGGTCTCAACCACCTCACTCCCCTGTGACCTTGGGGTTATGCACAACATTTACCTTTACATTGTAGGTAGAGTTTAGTTCCTAAGCTATTAGTTACAGTTGAATGAAATTTAAAAGTATAGATTTTTGTGTTTGGATGACACAGTAACAGTAGAGCTGTCTTCCTGTCTGACTACAGGGGTTCTATAAAGCCTCACATACTTTATCACAGGATTGATAATTGGCAACATGTAGTAACTCCATTTTTGGCTGTAAGGAAACATGATGTGCTGAAGCAATTTTAGGTAACATGGAGCAATTTCTGTTTTTTTGTGTCATTAGTTATGTTTACATTTGTATTCAGGTTTGTTTCTTTAAACCCTAGTGATGAATTGGGTGAAATGATCAATGGCAAGGGCATATTCTTGGATAATGTGTGCAAATCCATTGATATGTGTACTTGATTTTCTTTCCTTTTTTTTTGTCCTTGATGTGTTTGTACGTTGTGAGATTGTTATAGCCCTGATAAAAGCTCTGTGTTTAAAATGATACACTAATAGTAATAATGATGGAATGTGTGTGTGAGTGTGAGCAAGCATGTGTGTGTGTGTGTGTGTGTGTGTGTGTGTGTGTGTGTGTGTGTGTGTGTGTGTGTGTGTGTGTGTGTGTGTGTGTGTGTGTGTGTGTGTGTGTGTGCAGACCTGTTTACTTTCTACTCTGGGTGTTATAAATTACACCTTTATGGCCTCATTCCACAGTAGTATTTTTTTGCATGAAATTGTGCTGTAGAGATTGCCAAAATTATGCTTTTCAAAGAGCTGCGTTCCTGGTCTCACTGAGTTATGGAGAAGGCGGCTGTCAGTCAACAAAACGAGTGCCAGCCTTGGCTGAACATGCTCACTACAGCACCGTATTAGAGTAGCTTTAGCGGGCAGTTGTTTTTAAAACATTATTGAGCAAAGGGAGGTAATGGTTTTAGGCACACCGTTTCAGCATGATTTTTCATTTGTGGGTCGCTTTTCCTTTTTCCTAATAGTTAGAGTGCTATGTTTTAGTTTATGTTTTGCTGTTTATTCTTATTTGAAATTTGTAAGAGCGTTACTTTCTGTGTTGTGTGTGAAATGTTCTCTCCACAATTGTATGATTGCCTGGGAGGCAGTAGCAGAGTTATATTGATCTACATTCTTAAAGACTCTGGTTTTGTTCTATCTGAACTGAATGTTTTTAGTCTTATAATTGAAAAAGATAAAAGGATGTTGGGGGAGGGGTTACATATGCATGTGTGTGTGTGTGTGTGTGTGTGTGTGTGTGTGTGTGTGTGTGTGTGTGTGTGTGTGTGTGAATTTTAAATTCTACTGTGCAAACAGTAAACTATTCCGGCTGTTTTAGAATTTTCCTTGTAGGTGAGAGATATTATTATCGTATTATGTTTATACAAGACAAATTATCCGTAAATTTACAAATACATTTATGTATTCAGTAACGCGTTTCATTTATAATAATAGTGTATGTTGTGTTGCTGCCTTAAATCATTTTTTACCAACTATTTTACATTCTGTAACCAGTTGAGGATATTGCTGTGGACAACTAAGTTGTGTGTTATATGTTGCATTTCTTTCAAAATAAAATTGTATATTGTGGTTATTGTTCAATCAATTTCAGTTTGTGTGTGTCATCAGCTGAGGTCAACACCTTGAGACAACAAGACTACGATCTGTGCAGGCAATGAAAACCTAGGATGAAGGATTGCTCATTCTCAAAAAGATTGCTACTTCTGCACCTGCCAGCCATGTCAGACAAGTCCAGCTCTGCAATGTCTGAAATTTGTACAGGTCTTTTTCCTACAAGGCACCACTAACACCACACAGATACAAGTGGGAGCTGTTTCTCTTGAAGCTGACTCATCAAGGAAATTTCTCCAACTCTACTACCTTGGTAATCTTGACTGCTGCTTTTGCTGCGATGTCTTCTTTTTTACTGTTATTTGTATTTTTGTGTTATTTGTTTCAGCAACCTCAGCTCATGCTAAGTATGTGGACTTCCTTGAACATAAAAAATGTCAAGTTCAAAAAAAGAGACAGGAGCTGATAGAGCAGGCTGTAAACAACTTGAAATCCTATTCTGAAAAGAATACTGCAAAATCACAAGCAGCCACCATAAAATCTGGCTTTACCATACCAAAAAATCTTCAGCTACTAAGAAAACTGACAAGAACATTTTGAAATGTAATCAAGATGAAGGAAACAACTTTGCAAATGCATCAGGATCTGAAGAATCTTCAACTACATCTCGAAGAAACTTTTTTGAACACCTCAGTCAAGAGCTTCAGCATGCTGCCCAGTCATCCTTTGTGGAACTGCAACGAGCAGCTAAAGAGGCAGGAAAAGAAATTGTGAATAGATGGCCAGTTTGCTGCTTACATGAGTTGGAGGCATCAAGCTACAAAGAAGACTGCTGTGCAGCAGACCTTTATCTAAATGATGCCCCACCTCTGATTCCAGTGAAGATTTGTGGAGATGGGAATTGTTTGCCACGGAGCGCCTCTTTGCTTGCTTTTGGCAATGAAGACCAGCATGTAGAAATGAGAGTCCGCATGACAATTGAATTGGCTGTCAATGAAGAATTCTACCTTTCAGATGAAAATCTGAAAGATCCAGATACTTCAATGGTTATTCCTTGGTCTAAGCACTATGCAACCTACAGTGAGGAATTAGAGGATGAGAAGTTGGAACCAGTGGCAATCAGGGACATCTTTCACAAGGAAGTTTTGAAAAGCATTTTGCCTGGTAGATACCTGGGAATGTGGTTTCTGCATGCAATTTCAAGCATTCTCTGCAATCCTGTCCAGTCCATTTTATCCACAGTATGGGGGTCACACTGTGAGAAAGCACCTACAGCGTAAGATTTGTCCCCGAATATATGAACATGATAGCCAAACAAGTCGCCTACAAGCAATCATGTGGACTCGCATCTATGGCAAAGACCTTCCTGAAAACAAATGGGAACCCAACCATTTTGTGGTTTGCTTGCCTGGGAGGAAAGTTCATCCATCAGCAAAAAGGAAAGCTCCACAAGACATCCGAGATTTCTTTGCAAAGAAAGCCAAGCAGTAAATGTGCATTCATTGATTCAGTGCCACCATTGACTCCCTCCTCCTCAGATGTCTCCATCTTCAGTTTGAAATCCTTTTGTGCATATTGTATACATGTACATTGTATTTCCCTAATTTCGTCAACTCCGACTACATAATTATGTACAGTATCTATCAATGACAGATAGTGTCATCACTTTAGGTGCATCTGCCTGACTGCACTGCTCATCACATGCTTTTGATCCATGACTGCTGAAGCCAGTGAAAATAATTTATGCATGGGACTTTGAGAAATTAAGCTTTTCATTTATCAGAGTCTGGTAATAGTCTGCCTGCTGCTTCCATCACCTGCTTCCATCACCTGCTCACTCATTGAGGAATGGTCAGTACAATCTGTTCACTTGAATTCTGATTCTGCATTGTACAGTTTCTGTAAACAGGTGAATTGTAATATTACAGTACTGAAAAGGTATCCGTTTTCTCGTTGCAGTAAAGTTCCTGATATTTTAGACTGCATTTTGACATTTTATTGTACGTTATTTACTGTGGTTTCAAGATCCACACTTAAGTTCTTAATATTTTTGTTCGAATTGGTTTTGAATGGCGCTACAGACCTGATAAGAGTCGTGGAATAGCCTGACGCTCCGGAAAATGTTCAGTATTGGAAAAATTTTGGAAAATCACCCATGTGTTATAGCTTCCTGATTATTTATCTACACACTCCTTTATTTGCATTTATTTATTCACCTACTTACTTACTTACTTACTTACTTATTTACTTATTTACTTACTTATAATAATAATAATAATAATTACAATATTTATATAGCGCAAAATCTTGATAAAATCAAATCTAAGCGCTGAAGCAGACACGCACGCACGCACGCGCACGCACACACACGCACGCACACACACACACACACACACACACACACACACACACACACACACACACACACACACACACACACACACACACACACACACACACACACACACACATACATACACACACACACACACACACGTGTAGTATCTCCATCCTTACGCTGAAGTTTACACTCATACACACACACACAGAGTATTTCCAACTTTACGCTGAGGTTCACACACACAGACATACAGTATTTCCACCCTTACACTGACGTTCACAGAGAGAGAGAGAGAGAGAGAGAGAGAGAGAGAGAGAGAGAAGTAAAACAAGGTATACAAACTCGTCATGAATCGTCTGGGTAAGGTAATCAGTTGCTCTTCGACATCCATTTCTTGTGGCCCTTCCCCTCCCTTCCCCCCTCCCCCTCACACACACGCTCTTGCGCGCCGATCTTTACAAGCGCTGATACGGGGTTTCTGTCCATGGCTACCATTGATCGAAAACAAATGTGAGGCTTACTGCGATTGGTCGAGGTCGTTGAGAAAACCGTGAAATAGGGTTATAATAATAATAATAATAATAATAATTACAATATTTATATAGCGCAAAATCTTGATAAAATCAAATCTAAGCGCTGAAGCAGACACACACGCAGGCACGCACGCTCGCACACACACGCACGCACACATACAGACACACACACACACACACACACACACACACACACACACACACACACACACACACACACACACACACGCATGGCTATAAATGGGGAGAAAGAATAAAAGCAATAAAAGCAAGAATAAAAGCAATGGAAAATTATAGAGAGCATAGCATACAATTATATATTATAACCATGTGATTCCCTCCGAGCGGAGACAGGCTGCAGAGGGGAGGGTTGAGTGAGGTTAGGATTTTATGCAGGAGAGAAAAGGTGAGTTTTGAGAGCGGACTTGAAGGAGACAAAAGTAGGTTGCTGACGGACTGAGAGAGGAAGTTTGTTCCAGGAGAGTGGACCAGAAACAGAGAAGGCTCGTGGACCATAGGTATTGAGCTTAGTGCGTGGAAAGCGAAGAGTCAGAGGATCAGAGGCAGAGCGGAGGGTACGTGAGGGAACATAGATCTCAAGTAGGCTTGACAGGTAATCGGGGGCTGCGTTATTGAGGCTTTTGTAGCACATGGTGTCTAGTTTGTACTGTATGCGCTTTGATACAGGGAGCCAGTGAAGTTGTGCCAGGAGAGGAGATATGTGGTCAGCTTTTTTCTTTTTGAGTACAAGGCGTGCAGCATTGTTTTGAATGCGCTGTAGGATGTGAATGGTGGAGGCAGGAAGACCAGACAGGAGTGAATTGCAATAGTCAATGCGAGACATTATGAAGGAGAGAACGAGTTTTGCAGTTGTTTCGACAGAGAGATACTTCCTGATCAGCCTTATACGATGGAGATGATAGTAGCAGGATCTGGCAGTTTGAGAAACAAAGTTGTTCATGGAGAGGGTAGAGTCAATGCAGACACCAAGGTTTTTAGCTGAATCAGAAATTGGGACTGATGTGTTACATAATGGGAGAGAAAGAGGAGGCAGCTGAGAAAGTTTCTGACGGGTGCCAATGAGGATAGCTTCTGTTTTGTCGTCATTAAGCTGAAGTCTATTGTGTGTCATCCAGTTCTTAATGTCCGAGTAACACTCAGTGGTGCGAGTCAACAGGCGCTGTATATTATCAGGTGAGTCACTGTCTTGAAGTTGGGTGTCATCAGCATAGAAGTGGTGTTTTATAGAATGGGAGTTGGTGATGGTGGACAGGGGGGAGGTGTAAAGAGTGAAAAGAACAGGGCCAAGGACAGATCCTTGTGGAACACCACAGGTCAGGTATGCAGGTTGAGAGTAAGTGCCATTGATGAGAACGGTTTGTTTTCTGTTTGATAGGTATGAAGTGAACCAAGACAGAGCAATGTCAGAGATGCCAAAAGTATGATGAAGTCTAGAAAGGAGAATACCATGATCAATGGTATCAAAGGCTGCAGACAGATCAAGGAGTGTGAGGAGAGAGACTTTGCCAGTATCAGTTGCAAGGAGGAGATTGTTGAGAATGTGTAGTAGGGCAGTTTCAGTGCTATGGCACTGGCGGTAGGCTGACTGGAAAGGATTGAGGAGATTGTTGGCAGACAGGTGAGAGTTCAGCTGGTTGAGGACGACTTTTTCAAGGAGTTTTGACAAGAAAGAGAGATTAGAGATAGGCCGGTAATTTTTCAGTTCATTTGGATCTAAATTGTGTTTCTTGAGGAGAGGGTGAACAATAGCAGACTTGAAAGAATCTGGGACAGTTCCAGTTTGAAGAGAAGTGTTGATGATGTCAGTGATGAATGGGAGGAGAGTAGGGAGACAGTCGGCGTAGACAGAACCTGGAAGAGGATCCAGTTCGCAGGTTTTGAACGACATGGATCTGATTGTGTTGAGAATTTCTTCTTGTGAGATGGGGTAAAAGTAGTAAGACGTGTGCCAGAGAAGGAAGGGTCAGGTGGGCATGGTTGACAGGGTGTCCTGTCAAGCCTGTCACGAAGAGTTTGTATTTTGGTGGTGAAATAGTTGGAGAATACAGATGGGAGTTCTTCATTTGTATGTTTTGTTGGGAGAGGTAAATCTTTTCGTGTGCCAAGGAGATGATTCATGGTTGTAAAGAGTTCTTTTGAAGAAGAGGCATTCAGGATTTTGGTTTGGAAATAGCTTGTTTTTGCTGATGCAATGAGGGTGGATACTTTTGTTTTAGAGGCTTGGAAAAGTTGCCTGTGTACAGTGAGTTTGGATTTGCGCCAGCGGCGCTCTGCTCTGCGGCGGGCACGTTTTGCACAGGCGATCTCATGAGTGAGCCAGGGGGTAGGGGGGCGGTCAGGTAAAAGACGGGTTGTGGCTGGAGCATGAGTGTCCAGAAGATGGTGGAGAGTAGTATAGAATTCATCGGCAAGGTTATGTGACTTTTCAGAAAGGAGACGGGAGGCATCAGATGAAAATGTGGAGAGGTCGATAGATTTGAGATTGCGTCGAGTCACTGTGCGCATGGTACGGGAAGGAGGAGAAATGTCGAGAGAACAGAGAATTGCAGAGTGGTCAGATGGAAGGGCTGAAGTTAGACGGGTAGAAAGAACTAAGCAGTTGTCGCACAGTGGCAGCCATTCACTTGCCAAGTTTGATTATTGTCAGTTTAGACTTGTTACTTTTTTGTACAATGGCTCGTACGAAGCAGACTGCCCGCAAATCCACTGGAGGGAAAGCCCCTCGTAAGCAGCTGGCTACCAAGGCCGCACGAAAGAGCGCTCCCGCCACTGGAGGTGTGAAAAAGCCCCATCGTTACAGGCCTGGTACCGTGGCACTTCGTGAGATCCGTCGTTACCAGAAAAGCACGGAACTGCTGATCCGCAAGCTGCCCTTCCAGCGTCTCGTGCGTGAAATTGCCCAGGACTTCAAGACTGACCTGCGTTTCCAGAGCTCTGCTGTGATGGCCCTGCAGGAAGCGAGCGAAGCGTACCTGGTGGGTCTATTTGAAGACACCAACCTGTGCGCCATCCACGCTAAGCGTGTGACGATCATGCCCAAGGACATCCAGCTGGCTCGCCGTATCCGTGGTGAACGCGCCTAAAGAGGAAAGCGACAACAGCACAACCAATACAAGGCCCTTTTCAGGGCCACCCATGTTCCCAAGGAAGTTGGCATTTCCTGTTGCTTATAAGTTGAAATGGTTTTAAGTTAATATTACATACACGAAATACACATGGCGTAGTGTTGGGGTAGTTTCCAATTAACTTGATTAGATAAACAGCGTGTGTAGCAGCTTGTGCTTTACGCAATGAAATAATGACAAGCACCTATTCTCAGAGTATACGAGGGACTTAACGACTAGCTGTAAGAATGTTGCTCAAAGAAGCCTTAAATTTAATTTACATTGTGAGATACCGATGCTTTTGTGGGATTCTCTCGATCTCATCAATGAATGAGATAGGATGCATATCTAAACTGACAGCAGCACAAAATCACGTTTATGAAAATGAGGGTTGGGGATTACATGATCCAATATTTAGCGAACCCAACGATAGCATCGGTATCTCACAAGACAACCAATTTTTTTAAGGCTACTTTGAGCAACATTCTTATAGCCAGTCCTCATGTACTCTGAGAACAAGACAGAATGGGAAACAAGCCTGTGTACCCAGTCTTGTCCCTGTAGGTGGAGGGGGGGGGGGGAGAAACATGCTGAGTCTGAATGACGGCAGATTATAGTGTAACCTCGATCGAGCGGGGGTGTGTGTGTGTGTGATGCATGTTTAAGCCTTATTTGCCTTATTACATGCCTCATTTGCCGCAACATCATTATCTAGTAAGCTAACGGAAACGATCAGTGTAGCAGACGACTCTGCCTCGTTGTGGATCCGACCTCGATCGCAAGTTCAGCGCCAATTTTCTCTCCATCTTTCATTTGGCTGAACAACAGACAGTATGATTCAGGTGATGTGTCTGTTGTCTTTGTGCGTGTGAACTCTTATTTTACATGGTGGCAGCGGTGAGTACAACTGTTATAATTGTTTTGATTTTGAAAGCTGTAAATTGTTCCGAAAACGTTTCTTTCAGTGGAATTTCATCGACTCGAGACAGTTTGCTTCAGTGCTGTAAAAGTGTAATGATAGCAGACGCTTTTTTGTTCCCCCGAACTTTGTATAAGCCTACCAATGGCTTCGAGCACGTTTCCTCAGTGAGCTATGTTTGAAAAACATTCGATCTTCGTTCTTGATGTGGGGAAAGTTACAGGCGACGGGATGTGTGCAGATTGACCAGTAATCACGAGTTGCTGCCCTTGGCTAGGGTACACGATGGCCGTAAGTAAGGACGCCACAATGTAAACTCAAGCATCGTGACGATCGTGGGCATTAAAAACATGCGGTAAAGCTCAGTGCAAAGGATAAATAAAGAAGTACTGGAACATTGTGGATATGATGGAGTTGATCCATACGAAATTCTTAAACAATCGTGGTCTGCGCGCCTGATGTAGGCAAAAGTATATCAGCATCATGAATTATTTTGTTTACCAAACGAGCGCTTACAAGGAACGCGAATTCAGGGCGTATGTAAGTCTGTTTTGCTTTTGCAGACTTGGAGAATATGGGCCCATGGTTGATTTTGATAATACTGGCCATTGGAATGGTTTCATTTTGCATGTGTTGGACTGAAAACAACTCCAAAGGGTTCATGGTTTTGCCCAGATTGTACACTACAAAAAGACTCTAATCACAAGAAGCAGAAAGAGTGATTTGTTGATATGACCAGATAATCTACCCAGGCATTTGTCTGTGTGTGTGTGTGCGTGTGTGTGTGTATGTGTGTCTGTGTGTGTGTGTGTCACTGTGTGTGTGTCACTGTGTGTGTGTGTGTGATATTAAAAAGCAGGAGGAAAACATGGGGAAGGAGAATGGGGTGGAATAGTTCAGTACATCTATGTCAAGATGATGATTTTGAAATCAGTTAGAATTGCACTTGTGTTCCCACCCACCCCACCCCACCCCACCCCACCCTAACCCCACCTTATCAAGTACACTTGTGTGGTGTGTAACTGAAAAGATTCCATTGTCTGTTACCCATGAAATGAATTGTACAGGTCTGCTGCAAGATTTCATGTAAGCTGGAAATCATCTTCTTTCTTTTAAATATCAGCGGTTCTGATCATTAAATTTGCCTGTGGCAATCACTGTATAAGTATATTGCAATAAATGATAAAGTACGCAATCAGTTTTACGTAAACTCTGTGTGTGTGTGTGTGTGTGTGTGTGTGTGTGTGTGTGTGTGTGTGTTGTGTGTGTGTGTGTGTTGTGTGTTGTGTGTGTGTGTTGTGTATGTGTGTGTGTGGAGTGTGTGTTGTGTGTGGACTGTGTGTGTGTGTGAGTGTGTGTGTGTGTGGTGTGTGTGTGTGTGTGTGTTTTACATTTGGTTTCACAGCTGTCAGTTGAAGACAGTTCAATGCTATTTTATGACTGAATATGATTTTTTGAGTTTACAACAAACATGTATTGATGTAATGTGCGGAAACAAGCTTACAACTGAAAAAAGTAATATTAGTGCCATTTTTTTAATGAAACAATGTGACATGTGTTAACAAGAGCACATGACACTATCACAATCTGTTACCTGTTCCTCAGCATGATTAAACAGTAATTCTAGCTGCTGAGAATTATGTATTTTCCTGCAAACCATTCCAATTACATGTTCAACATAAAATTTCAAGCATGCTAGATTTCTTGATGATTCAATTTGTAATGCATTCAGTACAAGTTGATCTCTTGTGAAAGCAGGAATTTTCACTTCAGCCCCTTGCATGGCAACTAGTTCAAATATATCAAAACCTGTCTGCCAAAACATGAATACTTGTGTGCACATATTACACACTCATGCATATTAATTGTAACACTGACCCACGAACATTTTCTCTTTCAAAAAATGCCTGCATCTGGACATGTGTGCAAAAACACATGAAGTGCATTCCTTTGTGTGACCAAAGCATTTTGTAATAAAACACTGTGACGTTGAAATTTGGTTTTAATGTTTGTTGTATTTTTTGTATCACCATTTCATGCTTTCAAGTTTTCATGTGTACTATAATGCTAAATTCATTGTGTCTGTTCTAACAGATTCCTGTGAACCTCCAAAGGCATGCAGAATTATTATGGCTTGCATTGTACTTCACAATATGGCAACAGCACTTGGATTACCAATACCAGGACCTGACTCCGATTCCAACACTGATGATACTGACTGTGATGGTGAAGATGTTGATGATGTCAGAGCCTGTATGGCTTTGGCCTGTCAGGACGGATGGCTCATCAGAGTGTCCACAGACAGTTTTGTAGGTGGGTTTCCTGATGTTTGGGTTATTTTATGAGGGGGTGGATGAGGAGAATATAGGTATGAAGAGAGTGGGGGGAAGGTGCAGTCAGTGTGTACACATTGCTTTCAGAATGCAAGAGGAGAGGGAAAAATATACCTAGCTTGTGCATGTTAGATGTTTTTAATTCAGTAAGGCCATAGCCCCATTTGAAGGGTTGTGATCACATCATAAACATTATAAAATCACAAAATATAGTACATAGTTGTTCTTGGATAATGCATACTTCAAATATTTTGAAATAAATGTGTGTGTGTGTGTGTGTGATGGGTGAATATTAAGCAAGATATCTTTATATATATATATATATATATATAATTTCTGACTTTTCCAAACACAAATCGCAAATGAAACAACTTATCTGTACCTTGATCTAGATTTTCAGAACATATATTCTTCAACAGATTAAATTGCACATTTTATTTTTTTGAAGCATGAGCAGAAGTTGACAAATCTTTCTGACACAATGATTTCCTGTTTATTCCCAACTCAATGAGCAAACAAGTGAAGTAAATGGTTTATGTTTAAAATGAAGTGGGCTGGTTTTCAGAGATGCCACCAGGATTTCCAGCAACATCCTGTCTGAATGTTGGAGGAAGATTCACACAAAGTGCCTGTTTTGCATGGGACATTTGTTTAATTGGGTGAAGGTAATTATCAGTTTGACATTCTTCTTTTTTTTTCTGGGCAAGAAGGATAGTTTTTTTTAATACAATTCCAGAAAAATTTGGGAAAATCCTATGAAAAATTGTCTACCACAGGGAGGCCTGCTGTGCACAGAAGTAAGCTCTCAACGTATAATCTTCCTGCATGAGTTTGCACAGGTGCGAATGACAGGTAGGGAAGTTATGTGCATGCATCCTCCAGTCTACCCACCTGTCATTGGGTACCTGCTGTTTTGAAAATCGGGGAAGATAAAGCAGTGATTGAGAGAAGATGGGCATCAGGCCTTGAGAAAAGTGGAAGTCTGCGTTGTAGATGATGCTTTTCTGTTTCATTCCCAGCTTGACTGTTTGAAAAGGTTGAGTAAATAAATAATTTATGCTTACGTCATGTGGGTTGATTTTCACAGGTGACCCTTTGACTTCCAGTCAGGTCCTGACTCAGCGTGAAAGATCAAAATGTAGGCTACAATATGCGCATATTAATTTTGTTATGTTTGATGGTTTTTTCACATCATTGCCATGACATGAAGACCATTATTCAGGACATCCTGGAAGGAGACTGTGGCTGATATCAACAGAGGGAGAACTAGGTGGCAGACATCAAAGAGGTGACTTAATGTCAGTATGCCTGAACTGCTTGTTGCTGCACCTCAGTGACAGATGGAGAATCCTGTCTGCTGCTGCCTCCCTTAAATCTCCCAAACAACAATGCTGGTTATGGGATTAGAGAAAAAGAAATTGTCATATTCACATAATTCCTGAATGTTGACAGCAGATCACCTTGTGTATAATTTGTTTTGATTGCAGGTAGTCCTGGTACGGATGTCAACATGGGGATAAAAATCTCTGCAAAGAAACGTTGAAGTTGACAGTGACGACTGTCTGCAGTCGGCTTGTTCTTGGTTTGCCAGGGATAGGAAATGATTGGGTACGGTATGTGAATTTTTTGTTCCAATTTAATGTGAAATTAGGTAGAAGCACAAGACTTTTCCAACATGTAAGGTTTATCCTGCAGCAAGTCTTGAAGGAGGGAAAGGGTTACTTTTATCAGCTGGTGGGTAGGGTGAGGGAGTCAAAGAAGGTAGAGCCTGATAGACAGAAGCCTTAGTGGTGTGCATGTAGAGTTGCAGTCTGACTGCACGTGTTCAAACCTGACTGGTTGTGTAAGCGGCCTCCAGTCCAACCTGCTTTGAAACCTGTCCACATACAGGGTTAAGGAAGGTAAAACACCGAGGGAGAGATGGGCATCACCCTCATAATGCTGACCTTGATTCAGCTTAAGGTCTCAACCACCTCACTCCCCTGTGACCTTGGGGTTATGCACAACATTTACCTTTACATTGTAGGTAGAGTTTAGTTCCTAAGCTATTAGTTACAGTTGAATGAAATTTAAAAGTATAGATTTTTGTGTTTGGATGACACAGTAACAGTAGAGCTGTCTTCCTGTCTGACTACAGGGGTTCTATAAAGCCTCACATACTTTATCACAGGATTGATAATTGGCAACATGTAGTAACTCCATTTTTGGCTGTAAGGAAACATGATGTGCTGAAGCAATTTTAGGTAACATGGAGCAATTTCTGTTTTTTTGTGTCATTAGTTATGTTTACATTTGTATTCAGGTTTGTTTCTTTAAACCCTAGTGATGAATTGGGTGAAATGATCAATGGCAAGGGCATATTCTTGGATAATGTGTGCAAATCCATTGATATGTGTACTTGATTTTCTTTCCTTTTTTTTTGTCCTTGATGTGTTTGTACGTTGTGAGATTGTTATAGCCCTGATAAAAGCTCTGTGTTTAAAATGATACACTAATAGTAATAATGATGGAATGTGTGTGTGAGTGTGAGCAAGCATGTGTGTGTGTGTGTGTGTGTGTGTGTGTGTGTGTGTGTGTGTGTGTGTGTGTGTGTGTGTGTGTGTGTGTGTGGTGTGTGTGTGCAGACCTGTTTACTTTCTACTCTGGGTGTTATAAATTACACCTTTATGGCCTCATTCCACAGTAGTATTTTTTTGCATGAAATTGTGCTGTAGAGATTGCCAAAATTATGCTTTTCAAAGAGCTGCGTTCCTGGTCTCACTGAGTTATGGAGAAGGCGGCTGTCAGTCAACAAAACGAGTGCCAGCCTTGGCTGAACATGCTCACTACAGCACCGTATTAGAGTAGCTTTAGCGGGCAGTTGTTTTTAAAACATTATTGAGCAAAGGGAGGTAATGGTTTTAGGCACACCGTTTCAGCATGATTTTTCATTTGTGGGTCGCTTTTCCTTTTTCCTAATAGTTAGAGTGCTATGTTTTAGTTTATGTTTTGCTGTTTATTCTTATTTGAAATTTGTAAGAGCGTTACTTTCTGTGTTGTGTGTGAAATGTTCTCTCCACAATTGTATGATTGCCTGGGAGGCAGTAGCAGAGTTATATTGATCTACATTCTTAAAGACTCTGGTTTTGTTCTATCTGAACTGAATGTTTTTAGTCTTATAATTGAAAAAGATAAAAGGATGTTGGGGGAGGGGTTACATATGCATGTGTGTGTGTGTGTGTGTGTGTGTGTGTGTGTGGTGTGTGTGTGTGTGTGTGTGTGTGTGTGTGAATTTTAAATTCTACTGTGCAAACAGTAAACTATTCCGGCTGTTTTAGAATTTTCCTTGTAGGTGAGAGATATTATTATCGTATTATGTTTATACAAGACAAATTATCCGTAAATTTACAAATACATTTATGTATTCAGTAACGCGTTTCATTTATAATAATAGTGTATGTTGTGTTGCTGCCTTAAATCATTTTTTACCAACTATTTTACATTCTGTAACCAGTTGAGGATATTGCTGTGGACAACTAAGTTGTGTGTTATATGTTGCATTTCTTTCAAAATAAAATTGTATATTGTGGTTATTGTTCAATCAATTTCAGTTTGTGTGTGTCATCAGCTGAGGTCAACACCTTGAGACAACAAGACTACGATCTGTGCAGGCAATGAAAACCTAGGATGAAGGATTGCTCATTCTCAAAAAGATTGCTACTTCTGCACCTGCCAGCCATGTCAGACAAGTCCAGCTCTGCAATGTCTGAAATTTGTACAGGTCTTTTTCCTACAAGGCACCACTAACACCACACAGATACAAGTGGGAGCTGTTTCTCTTGAAGCTGACTCATCAAGGAAATTTCTCCAACTCTACTACCTTGGTAATCTTGACTGCTGCTTTTGCTGCGATGTCTTCTTTTTTACTGTTATTTGTATTTTTGTGTTATTTGTTTCAGCAACCTCAGCTCATGCTAAGTATGTGGACTTCCTTGAACATAAAAAATGTCAAGTTCAAAAAAGAAGACAGGAGCTGATAGAGCAGGCTGTAAACAACTTGAAATCCTATTCTGAAAAGAATACTGCAAAATCACAAGCAGCCACCATAAAATCTGGCTTTACCATACCAAAAAATCTTCAGCTACTAAGAAAACTGACAAGAACATTTTGAAATGTAATCAAGATGAAGGAAACAACTTTGCAAATGCATCAGGATCTGAAGAATCTTCAACTACATCTCGAAGAAACTTTTTTGAACACCTCAGTCAAGAGCTTCAGCATGCTGCCCAGTCATCCTTTGTGGAACTGCAACGAGCAGCTAAAGAGGCAGGAAAAGAAATTGTGAATAGATGGCCAGTTTGCTGCTTACATGAGTTGGAGGCATCAAGCTACAAAGAAGACTGCTGTGCAGCAGACCTTTATCTAAATGATGCCCCACCTCTGATTCCAGTGAAGATTTGTGGAGATGGGAATTGTTTGCCACGGAGCGCCTCTTTGCTTGCTTTTGGCAATGAAGACCAGCATGTAGAAATGAGAGTCCGCATGACAATTGAATTGGCTGTCAATGAAGAATTCTACCTTTCAGATGAAAATCTGAAAGATCCAGATACTTCAATGGTTATTCCTTGGTCTAAGCACTATGCAACCTACAGTGAGGAATTAGAGGATGAGAAGTTGGAACCAGTGGCAATCAGGGACATCTTTCACAAGGAAGTTTTGAAAAGCATTTTGCCTGGTAGATACCTGGGAATGTGGTTTCTGCATGCAATTTCAAGCATTCTCTGCAATCCTGTCCAGTCCATTTTATCCACAGTATGGGGGTCACACTGTGAGAAAGCACCTACAGCGTAAGATTTGTCCCCGAATATATGAACATGATAGCCAAACAAGTCGCCTACAAGCAATCATGTGGACTCGCATCTATGGCAAAGACCTTCCTGAAAACAAATGGGAACCCAACCATTTTGTGGTTTGCTTGCCTGGGAGGAAAGTTCATCCATCAGCAAAAAGGAAAGCTCCACAAGACATCCGAGATTTCTTTGCAAAGAAAGCCAAGCAGTAAATGTGCATTCATTGATTCAGTGCCACCATTGACTCCCTCCTCCTCAGATGTCTCCATCTTCAGTTTGAAATCCTTTTGTGCATATTGTATACATGTACATTGTATTTCCCTAATTTCGTCAACTCCGACTACATAATTATGTACAGTATCTATCAATGACAGATAGTGTCATCACTTTAGGTGCATCTGCCTGACTGCACTGCTCATCACATGCTTTTGATCCATGACTGCTGAAGCCAGTGAAAATAATTTATGCATGGGACTTTGAGAAATTAAGCTTTTCATTTATCAGAGTCTGGTAATAGTCTGCCTGCTGCTTCCATCACCTGCTTCCATCACCTGCTCACTCATTGAGGAATGGTCAGTACAATCTGTTCACTTGAATTCTGATTCTGCATTGTACAGTTTCTGTAAACAGGTGAATTGTAATATTACAGTACTGAAAAGGTATCCGTTTTCTCGTTGCAGTAAAGTTCCTGATATTTTAGACTGCATTTTGACATTTTATTGTACGTTATTTACTGTGGTTTCAAGATCCACACTTAAGTTCTTAATATTTTTGTTCGAATTGGTTTTGAATGGCGCTACAGACCTGATAAGAGTCGTGGAATAGCCTGACGCTCCGGAAAATGTTCAGTATTGGAAAAATTTTGGAAAATCACCCATGTGTTATAGCTTCCTGATTATTTATCTACACACTCCTTTATTTGCATTTATTTATTCACCTACTTACTTACTTACTTACTTACTTATTTACTTATTTACTTACTTATAATAATAATAATAATAATTACAATATTTATATAGCGCAAAATCTTGATAAAATCAAATCTAAGCGCTGAAGCAGACACGCACGCACGCACGCGCACGCACACACACGCACGCACACACACACACACACACACACACACACACACACACACACACACACACACACACCACACACACACACACACACACACACACACACACACACACGCATGGCTATATATGGGGAGAAAGAATAAAAGCAATGGAAAATTATAGAGAGCATAGCATATACAATTATATATTATAACCATGTGATTCCCCTCCTAGCGGAGACAGGCTGCAGAGGGGGGGGGGGGGGTTGAGTGAGGTTAGGATTTTATGCTGAGGAGAAAAGGTGAGTTTTGAGAGCGGACTTAAAGGAGACAAAAGTAGGTTGCTGACGAACTGAGAGAGGAAGTTTGTTCCAGGAGAGTGGACCAGAAACAGAGAAGGCTCGTGGACCATAGGTATTGAGCTTAGTGCGTGGAAAGCGAAAAGTCAGAGGATCGGAGGCAGAGTGGAGGGTACGTGAGGGAACATAGATCTCAAGTAGGCTTGACAGGTAATTGGCGGCTGCGTTATTGAGGCTTTTGTAGCACATGGTGTCTAGTTTGTACTGTATGCGCTTTGATACAGGGAGCCAGTGAAGTTGTGCCAGGAGAGGAGATATGTGGTCAGCTTTTTTCTTTTTGAGTACAAGGCGTACAGCATTGTTTTGAATGCGCTGTAGGGTGTGAATGGTGGAGGCAGGAAGACCAGACAGGAGTGAATTGCAATAGTCAATGCGAGACATTATGAAGGAGAGAACAAGTTTTGCAGTTGTTTCGACAGAGAGATACTTCCTGATCAGCCTTATACGATGGAGATGATAGTAGCAAGATCTAACAGTTTGAGAAACAAAGTTGTTCATGGAGAGGGTAGAGTCAATGCAGACACCAAGGTTTTTAGCTGAATCAGAAATTGGGACTGATGTGTTACATAATGGGAGAGAAAGAGGAGGCAGCTGAGAAAGTTTCTGACGGGTGCCAATGAGGATAGCTTCTGTCTTGTCGTCATTAAGCTTCTTATTCACTTACTTATTTACTTCTTATTCACCTACTTACTTACTTACTTACTTACCTATCATTATGATTCAGAAAATATTGTCTTCACCCAGTTGGTAGACAGCTGAGCATTTTTGCATTGACTGGGGAGGTCTGTCATGTGAGACAAGTTTGATACAGAATAGCTAGTTGTGTTGTGATTCAGACCTTTAGTTATTTATTGATGTACTTCATATATATGTTCCTTTTTTGAAGGTAAGATACACAGATACCCATGTCATTTACATGTAACCAAGATTATTCCAGTGATAGGTGGATAAAATACCAGTATAAAATATAGACTAGGTAAAACATAGTCTAGGTAGGGCCTCAGGACCTGGCCAGCTCATGGGTTTGTGTGCAGGCTTAAGGCTTGTGCCATGATCATCATACACATGGCACTGTTACATTAGTGCATTTGGAATTCATTCTGAGCATGGAGAGGTCATCTTGAGAAACTGAAACTGAATTTTGGCATCAGCTTCTATGCTTCAAATCTGCATCTGCACCAAAGTGCGTCTACCTTATTTTTTTCTGTGATTTTTCTTGTCAAGTTTTATGTGATATCTATTTCTGCGGGTTTGATTTTATTTTATACAGATTTTTAATCCAGCGACATTTACATTTTTCTTCATTTTTCTTGTCAATTTTCATGTAGCAATCATTTGACTTGAGTAATATTTCTATATTCTATATTTCCAAGGGTTTGATTTGTAAGATTTTGAATCCAGTTACATTTTGTTATGTTTGCCTTGTCAAGTTTTTTGTGTGTGTGTGTTCTGATGCTTTTTTCTTCTTCTCCCTCCCTTGATGTCCATTGGGATACTTGTGAGTTTTTGATTTGATAATGTTGCACAGTTTTGGTTAATTGCTTCAGATTGACTGGAAATAAGTTGTCTTTGTGTACATGAGTGAAAATGTCAGCTGTTTGAAAAAAATGAGGTTCCTCAACCCCAGCCCACCTGTTCTGTCTTGCTTGCCATGAATATTGATCCTGTAGTGTTTTTGACATATTGAGTCTGTTTGTATTTTTCATTAAGACCCTCTCCCCAGGCCCCCTCTAAAATGTCCATGGATATCTGCTTTTTGTGTTTTAAGGGTTTTATATGAGCATATTCAAACTTTGAAATGCCAACAGCAAATGTCCAGGGAATATAAATTTTGTGCATGCTACACATTCTGATTGACCAGTGCACAGTTGTGTGTATATGTGTGGGACTGAGGCATGGCCAAGCAGTTCTTGGTTGTTGACTGAAAAATCTGTAACCGAAAACTAACTCAACTCAACTCAACAATTTCAGTTACATTTTTGCTCCTTTCGTAAATAGAACTGATACTGCATTAAAATGGGCTAAGCAGTAAAGTATTAGAAGAGATTCTGGCATTCCGTATTGTGGTCGAACTGCGCGTGTCTAAATTAGAATTGTTTGTTTTCTATTGCCTTTTCAGAAAATGCATCTTGTTTGTTTGGAATGGTGAAAGCGAACGAGTTATCAAAAATACTAACTACATAAGAAAGGCAGTTTGAACATACCAGACTTACAAACATACACTGAAGCTTTAAAACATTTCGGACTGAAAAAAAAAAATCATGAACACAGAACACAAATGGAAAAACATAGCACGTGAACTTTACCCACTTGGAAGACATTTCTAAAAACTGACTGCAGCTATTCTCCACATCAAGTCCATAATAATTAGTTCTGGAAACATACCTGTAGGGCATATTATCATTTTTGCAGTCACATACATGTAGAACCAATAACGCCAATTGATTTATTTTCAGAACTTATAACATGTAACAAAAACTGTTACTGTTACTTTTATTTAAAGCCCAGCCGACTGCGTAGAGCCATAACAGGCTATAACCGTTTCAAAACACACAATAATTCAAAAGGGTAATAAAGGAAAAGCAATGCATTCGCGCACAAAATCTAAGGAGATGTCCATGGTGTTGACCACTGTCCAGTTTCTCACACAGGATTGAAAAAACTGACCTTATTGTTATTTGATTGTTATTTTTGTTTCAAGCCCGCCGACTGCGCAGAGCCATGTCAGGGCTATAACAGTTTCAAAGAAACACAATCTTCAACAGGAAAAGAAAATCAAGTAGGCTACACATATCATTGCATTCGCGCACATAATCTAAGAAATGCCCCTGGCGTTGACCACTCCATCCAACTTGTCGCACAGGGATTAAAAAAAACATACCTGAATACAAATTGAAACATAACTAAGGAAACTCAAACATATATAAGAACGGGCCTACATTACCTAAAATTGCTTCTGCATATCTCATTTCCCGAAAGCCAAAAATGCACTTAATACATGTACCCAATTATCAATCTTAAGAGAAAGCACGACCTGCCTAACACACACAGGTGAATGGACCAGCAAGGCAGAAAACGACAGGAAGAAATGACAAAAAAAAAAACAAAGTCAGAAGAAAGAAACAAAGTCAGTGACATGAAAATAGAAACTTCTAACTCAGATTTCCAGAAGGTGGGAATATAATTTATACTGAAAGATCCCCCGGCATTCCCACGGGGATCATCACTGTTGGGAATAACATTATAAAATATAGTAAATGGAGCGTTGCATTGCACACTTTTTGAATAATGGATTTTTTTCTGATGCACCATGAATTCAATAGAAATACACAGTGAATGTAAATGTTCTCATTTTCAATGGATGTAAGAAGTCTACTGAAGCAGACACACAGAAAACAAAGCTGAACACACCAAGTGAAAATACACATGATATTCCTGCAGCACTTAAAGCAATATGTTATGAAATATTTACAGATGATGATACACTTGCATATGATACACTTGTTCTAAATGGTCAGAGAAGTTGGGAAGAAATATTCCATGGAAAAAAGTCATGATAAAAATCCATAAGATACAAGAAGCTTCAACTTCGAAGTTGAGCTGACATGATTACAGATACGTATTGTACATAGAATTATTGGAACTAATCATCATCATCAAGTGTCTTGCCACATGGCGTTGGTGATCATGGCTTCCATATGCATCTGTCCCTTGATGGCCTGAACTTGCTTCGATGTCAGCTTAATATGTAATAATTAAAGGTGTGGTGTGGTTCAAATGAAAGATTAAAATACCAGCATCCTAATCGTGATCTTAGAATTTCCATCATTTATTTCATTATTTTACACATTTCCGATTACCGTCACGGCTCACTGGTCGGAAATTTGAACAGTGCCGAGCGATCGAACAACAAAATTATTGATTTCAGGAAAATGAGGGAAATTTCATCTCTAAGACATTTCTGATAAGAAATACATACTTTTCTGTTAAACCAGAATGCACGAATGGCTCATTTTCTAGCCTTTTTCTAGCTTTTAAAATACTAGAATTTCCTGATATTATTATTAAGAATCACTAAACCAGGGGAGGTCACTGTAATCACTGTCGTTCCCGGAGAGAAGGCGTCTGCTAGTCTATGCGTTACCGGTACAATTATGTTTATTCTTTGCATGCAAGTATCTAGTATCAAACTGCATTGATATTTTAAAGTACAGTCGATAGTAATGTGTGTGTGTGCATATGTGTGTGTGTGCATGCGTGTGTGTAATTGTGGCTATACTAAATTAATATAGGGACATAATAATAATAATAATAATTACAATATTTATATAGCGCAAAATCTTGATAAAATCAAATCTAAGCGCTGACATACAGACCCCCCTCCCCCACAAAGTTTTATTTTTTGATTTGATTGATTAGATTGAGACTTAAAGTCCAACCACACATAGTGTATGCGAGGAGTAGCAAGTAAACATTTTGATCAAGCTTTAAGATAATGCTTCGTTTTGTTTTGTTTTTAGATAAAATAGATAGTTTAAAACTTTCATAAAATTACAGATTAAAACCTTTCCAGGGCCACAAATAAAAACAGAGAGAATGACAGATCTACAAACAAAGTGATACAAAGGACAAAACATACACTGAAAACTACATACAGATATATACAGTGATTTACACTCCTGCATTAAAATAAGCTTTCGATAAAATATGTAAAAGTTTTATTTCTTTGTTGGTTTGTTTTCTGCTATGTAGAGTGCGGTGAGCATATTCTGAGGCAAACTGTTCACGATATATACATGGAATCATCATCATCATCATCATCATCATCATCGTTATTATTATTATTATTATATTGTTGTTTATCATCATCATTATTATCATTATCATCATTATTAATCATTATATCATTATTCTCACTTGTCTCACCTGTCAGTGTCACCGGATTCGGTGTTGGCTACTGCACATTTTGACATCACCATCTTTCTTTTCTTGACTTTTGTGGACACTTTCCTGAATATTTAGGCCACTGATGTTGGTTATCTTCTCAATGTATGAGATTGGAGGTCTG
>JAPXFY010002824.1:5000-24796 GCA_030674185.1 Monoplex corrugatus
ATAGATACATAGATAGATATGTATACATACAACAACATAGCATGGATTATTGATATAAGAGGAATCTGTACAATTTGCTATTGACAGTACTGCTGAAAGGGAAAGGTTTTGAGGTTAGACTTGAAGGCAGAAAGATAACAAGAGTGTCTAGTGTGCCAGGGAAGAGAGTTCCAAAACCGTGTAACGTCCTTTCTCTTGCATCCGTTCCGGATACGCATTCAGGATCAACAGATTTACATAAAAAAACGATATCTTATATTGTTTTCTTAATTAAAAGTTCCAGGCATAGGCTTTGTACAAACAACTTGGTGTTATCTAATTATTGCAGTCAGGAGCTTAACCACTCCAAATTTATCTATATTATTTAAGGCTTCTGTCTTTCTCCATCAGCGTGTAAGATTTCCTTGTAAAGAAGCAGATATTTTTTTTATACTTTTTGTTTTATCGTTTAGGGGCAATTTATCTTATCTTGGATAGTCTACGTGTTGTTCTGATGGTTTATTTACTCGTTGGTTTATCTTTCACATGCGCTTGAATATACAAATAGGTTTTCACATGAATACACCGTACTTGTGTGTGTGTGTGTGTGTTGTGTGTGTGTGTGTGTGTGTGTGTGTGTGTGTGTGTGTGTGTGTGTGTGTATGTGTTTATATGTGCATGTATGTATAAGGGCCTAAGCGTGTGTATGCGCGCGTGTGTGTGTGCGTGTATGTGTGTGTGCGTATGTGTGTGTGTATGTGTGTGTTATTATAAGTTAAACTGTATTTAATTCAAAGAAAATGATCGTAACAAGAGAAAACAACAAAACTGCCAAGAAATATCTTTCATCGATTTTCCAAAGGCATTCGATTTAGACAGTGATACCATTTTCTTACATATGGTATTTAAAAGCGTTGGACAACGCAGAAGTGTCAAAGCTGCTACAGTTATTTTGTGAGTGTCTGTGTGTTATTAATTCTTAGTGTTTTGATCTGTTTGCTTATTAGTGGAGGCTAAAGCAAGGCTGTTGAGTACATCCTATTCTGTTGTCTGTCTTGATCCAGAATACAGAAAATGATATCGGTTAAAAATGTAGGAATATGTCGCGATTTCACATGCTGAATGGAAATAACCATTGTGGCTTGCGATATATTTTTGTTAAAAATATTGTTATGCAACTTCTATTATCTCTAAATGTTGATTGTCATTCATTTTTTCATAAATGGAATTATGCATTTTCACGTTTTTGTGTAAACTGAAGGAGCTGTAGAGTAACGTAAGCTTGAATCGCACAGTTTACATAATTAGTCATTTTTAAACGTCCACCATCAATCAACTCATCAGGACAGCACAGCACTTTTTACCCATCATTTGTTTAATAACGGAATATTCCAACGTTTTAAGTTATTATGCTCATTTGTCACTCATGGTTATCTACGTATAACACACCCCTTCTGGTTGTCTGAAGTACAGTCTTTGTGTAGCTTTGATCATGTAAGTGTAGCACATCTGTTCGGGCGGATCAAGACGGAACAAAAGCTGACGTTACCATAGTTGTGAATCACTCACAAACCTGTCGCCTTTGAGCACATCATTTAGCGAAGCGTCTGCGTGTGGTCAATGAAACTCGTCAAGTCGCGCGCTTTATTAGTGTCGAGTTAATAGTCTCATAAGGCAACAGGATGTGATTTATTTATACACACGAGTACAGACGGTTGTTCAGACAGCAGAGTTAGAGGACAGAGTGGGAGGCAGAAGCAGCTGGTGGACTGACTGACTACTACAGTCAAATATGTGGAGGGTAATCCTACGCCAGCACAGAGTGTGCACGTGTGCACCGGTGTTGGTTTTCATGCGTGAAAATGTGCGATATATGCAGCTGTCTGGATCTTGCAATGTGTTCTATTATTGAGACAGTGTTCGAGCCCAAATCTGTTCTCCAGTATTGATCGATCTGTAGTGGACGTGAGTGAACGTGTTTCATACTACGTGTATGGTTCATCACTCGTCTTGAAAATTGTTTTACCGCTACACTGCCGCGTTTTTCTAATGTCTGGTCTCCATAGTGGTGGTTTCAAAATCGAAAAGTAACACAATAAAATCAGGCAGCTGACAAGGCTCACCGTATTCCGCACATCTGTAAACGTTTCTCGCTTGTGGTTCTCTCGTTTGTCAAGAACAAATTGGCAAAATTATGATCGATATATCTGACTTGAGTTGTTTGGTAGGCCTGTAGCGTTTTCCTAACGTCAGCAGTATCTGTAGTTGTATTTACATAATTATGTATTCACTTTTGTCACAATCCACTTTGTATGTGAAATTCGGACTGCTCTCCCAGGGGAAAGCGCGTCGCCGCAATGCAGGGCCACTTTTAAAATATTTCTGGTATGTGCGTATATCTGCCTACCCTACAAAGCATTTAAAACTTGCAGTGGGATCTTTGGCGTGCTATGTGCGTAAATCTGCCTACCCTATAAAAGCATGTTACCACTTGCAGTGGGATCTTTAACGTGCTGCAACACGAAACCTCGGTCTTTAATATTCCCACGCAAAAGACTAGGACCTAGACCATCTATTTTTATCTAGTGAAGAATGGGCAGGGAAGAACATTAACCCCTGTCCAATCCATGATTCAAACTCGAGTTTCTGACGTCTTTAGCAGGTGTTTTATTAACCACTAAGCCTTTACTCTCCACAACTGGTCGATTCGAAATGAAAGTTGACACACGAATCATCCCCTCCCAGCAGATACTTGTTGATCAATGTTTCAAGGTTTGTCTACTCCGGTCCTCATGTTCAGCGAAGGAACTGGTAGTGAAAGCCACTCTCGTGTGAATGCCACTCTGGAAGACAGCTTTTGGTGTGCTGGCCAGACTGGCTAACGGTGACAGATAAACTATGTGTTCGTCAGGACGGCGAGTGAGTGCTGTGTTTTCCATAGAGGAGGCCAACATTACGCCGTCCTCTTTGTACCTCAACGGTCCACTCGTGAGTCTCTGTGTGCGTGTGTGCGTGTGCGCGCGCGTGTGTGTGTGTGTGTGTGTGTATGGTATATGTGTGTGTGCTTCTGTCTGTCTGTCTGTCAGTGTGTCTGTCTGTATGTTTATGTGTGTGTGTGTGAGTGAGTGTGTGTGTATGTATGTGTGTGAGTGTGTGTATATGTATGAGCGTGTGAATGTATATCTGTGTGTATGTATATGTGTGTATGTGTATATGTGTGAGTGGGCATGTGTGTATGCATGTGTGTGATTGTGTGTGTGTGTGTGAGTGAGTGTGTGTGTGTGTGTGGTGGTGGTGGTCTTTGATTTAATGTCTATTCACTAAAGTGATTTTAGACACACACAAAAAAAAGGGGGGGGGGGTGATAGAGGAGGAGTGAAGAGGATATTTGAAAATTGTCAATTTTGGTTTTGAGAAAAGATGATCCAGAAAACAACTGTTTCGAGGAGGGGAAGGTAAAACTAACAAATAACGTTACCATAATTAACGATTTAAACAAACTAACTAAGTAACAAACAAAATTGATAAATGTCTAGAAGAAATGAATAAAAAATAAAACCAAGAATTGACTAACCATAACAGTGAACAAGTGAAATAACATTTTAAAGGTAATTCCCTATAGGTCTTTTTGACAGGCTAACAAAAAATTCATATGGTAATGATGATGAGGCAAATATACTACACGTCATTATTGAAGGGCCAGGAACGTTTTTGAGTCAATTTTTGAAAGGAGAAATAACCTATTTTCTCTAACTCTTTTCTCCAATTCGTTGCCGTAACTGAATGGATAAGAGCTCAGACAACATTGCAGTTTCCTTTTGGCACATGTTTGGGGATTTGCCGATTTGCAATGGGCGGCCCAAGGAAGACAATTTCCACACGAAATTGTCGAATCTTCAGCAGGGTCTCTCTGACGACGCAGGCAAGGTAGCGACAAAATTCGCTTTGCACGTGCAAGGCAAGCCCTTTTTTAACACTACTCCAGCCAAAGTTGCCCGCAGACGAGTATAAAAAGGACCCGTTCTTGGTTCGTTTTAACCATGCTTGCAAGACGACGGATGACGGATGAGCAGGGGGGGAGAGCCCTCGCTCTGCTTGATGAAGGCCTAGCGCAGCGGGAAGTTGCTAGACGACTTGAAGTGTCGCATTCCACAATCCAGAGACTGCTGGAACGCTTCAATGAGACTGGAGCAGTCCAGGAAAGGCGTCACACAGGTCGACCCAGAGTAACGACAAGACAGCAAGACCGCTACCTTGCCCTCTCCGTCCTGAGGGAAAGGGCATCCACTGCGGTGACCTTGAGGGGTCAGCTGAGGGACGCAACAGGTGCTAACATCAGCTGCAGCACGGTGAGAAGACGGCTACATGAGGCAAACTTGAGGTCACGGAGACCGGCCGTCCGACCCGTGCTGTCACCGGTCAACAGAGTGCGCCGCATGACCTGGGCCAGGGAGCACGTGACCTGGACAAGGCAACAGTGGGCCCGGGTCTTGTTTTCGGATGAGTCCAGGTTCACCCTGACCTTTAACGATGGCCGGGCTCGGGTGTGGCGACGTCAAGGGAGAGGTTCGCTGACGCCACTGTCCAAGAGCATAACCGGTATGGCGGCGGGTCGGTGATGGTGTGGGGTGGCATGAGCCGTGGTACCCGGACCCCCCTGCTCCCCATTGACGGCATCCTGAACGGGGTCCGGTACCGGGACGAGGTTCTGGCGGCCGTGGCACTGCCTGCGCTTGTGGACCTTGGTCAAGGCGCCATCTTCCAGGACGACAATGCACCTGCGCATCGAGCACGCCTTGTGACCGACTTCCTGGAGCAGCATGAAGTCGTCCGTATGGCCTGGCCAGCGTGCTCACCTGACCTGAACCCAATTGAACACCTCTGGGATGTGCTCGGGAGGCGCATCAGGGACAACCACCCCCCACCGGGCACCCTGGCCAGGCTGGTCGACATCCTGCAGATCGAGTGGGCGGCCATCCCTCAGGACACACTCCGTACCCTTGTGGGGTCGATGCATCGGCGCTGTGAAGCATGCATCCAGGCTCGGGGCGGACACACGCGATATTGAAAACAGATTGGCCAAATCTGACACTTTCTGTTTTTTGAAAAGGGGGGGATGTTCCTTTAAATGCATGTGCTGTTCACTAATGGGTCATTGTGCTAATTTCTTTTTCCAAAACAGGTGTGGAAATGATGAAATAAAACATAGAATCAATTCTAAACATTGTCAATTATTTCAACTTAAAATTAGAGAGGAAGGAAGAAGTGGCCCTTAAATTATGATTAGGAGTATATGTCAGAAACTGTACTTATAGATAGTGTAGGAATATGTCGTTTTACCCTAACGCAAGAAAGAAAATGACTATGTGTTATCTTCTTTCCACACAGACACACAATGTTCTTGGTGTATTTTGTTTTGAATGCATCAAGTTTCCATCTGTACATAAGAGATTGCATATGTCTGCTGGCAGGAAGCTGCTTAAGTATTTTGCTGACTTCAAAGTTCATGTGACATTTATCATACTTTTTCTGTTTTAATTGGAACTGCTTCCAGACATAGTTGTCCACTAAAGTGTAAGTCTCGTGCAACGAGAGAGAAAACTGGATATTGTTTGAATCTGGTGAGTTATTAGCTCCCCGTTTGGCAGCCCTATCGACTTTATCAAAAGTAATATCTGTGCCTCTTGAAGATAAACCATGAATCAAGTAACTAATTTCCAGAATCATTTCAGGTCTTGTTTGTGTGTGTGTGTGTGTGTGTGTGTGTGTGTGTGTGTGTGTGTGTGTGTGTGTGTGTGTGTGTGTGTGTGTGTGTGTGTGTGTGTGTGTGTGTGTGTGTGTGTCTGTTGTGTGCTTTTCTCTCTCTCTCTCTCTCTCTCTCTCTCTCTCTCTCTCTCTCTCTCTCTCTCTCTCTCTCTCTCTCTCTCTGAGTGTTTGTATGTTTATGAGTGTTTGTGAGTGTGTGTGAGTGTGTGTGAGTGTGTGTGTGTATGTGTGTAAGTGTGTGTGTGTGTGTGTATAAACTGTGAATGTGTGTGTATTTGTGTGTGTGTATGTGTGTGTGTGTGTGTGTGTGTCTGTGTGTGTATGTATATGTATGTGTTGTGTGTAGTCCTATCAATCAGTCCGAGTCCTGTTTCCTTAACCATTCCCTTTCCTATACCCAAGTTTTTCTTTCCCATTATTTATTTGTTTATTTATTTATGTATTGCTGCTTCTGTGACACTCGTCCCACGCTGCTTATTCCGATTCTCCAAAATTACCTCCAATCCCACCAAGACTGATGTCATGAGACCAAGGCATGAAGGCCACTGAATCCCGGAATTTTTTTCTTAATTCTGTAGTGTCAAAGAAAGGAAACGACAGTAACGATACTGTGAAATTCTATTTTGGGGTCGAAACTGCGTGACAAGGCAATACCTGTGCATACTCTCAGTATATAGCTTACCATCAACCAGACCAGAGATATACAGACACCTGCAGTGTCGGCCAAGAAATTTAAGCAACACCCTCAGTAATAATTCCTTGGTAAAACAATGGACGAGACTCAACAGTGTGGTACCAGTTTTCCAAATGAGCACATAACGCTCTCGACTCTGGGCAAAAGCCGATAGGGTCCGAGAAATTCAACTGTAATTGTTTTTTTCGGGGGTAGGGTGGGTGGGAGGGGACTGATGGAGCTTTGAACCTACGACTTTCCAGCCAAGAGTCTTTTGCACTAACCACTTTGTCATGTTGGCTGGTATTGTTAACCCCGTCTCTTCCATATCCGCTTGATGTCTCCCTTGTCTCTCTGTTGTTTTTATCGCGGTTGTGCTCTTTTCCTCTGGAAGAAAGCCAGTGCAGTGCCGGTGTAAGATGATATAGCAGTCAGTGTGATATTTCAGTGCATGTGTCTGTACTTGCAAGTACAAGTCTGGGCAACTGATTGGATCAGACTGAATGATGGTAATGATGATGATGATAATGATTATGGCAATTTTATGGTGATAATAATTATAATAATAATAATGATAATAATAATAATAATGATATTGATAATAATAATAATAGTAATAACAATAACAATAGTAATAGTATTTATCACAACAATAACAATGATGATGACGATAATAAAAATGATGATGATAATGGGGATGGCGGGTTGTTTCACATAAGACACTGTTTTCATAACAGACCCTTGATTCTGGTTTCAAATTCTCTGTTCAGTCTTCTGTCATGTATGAAAATGCTATGAGTTGTTTGAATTTACAAACCTGTTTGAGTTTAGTGCCACCTGCTGTTGATGCTAAGGTTGCCCGAGATGTTCTGCTGAACTTCATCGTCTCGGTTCTGCTGATGCCGATTTTTACCTTCCTCTTTGTGCTTTCTTTAGCAGTGTTAATAAACCACAATCAGCTCAGCAGGTTTAAAAACCACAGTGGATTTAGAAAGACAAATCCAGACCATGGAAGTGAGATGTTATCGCAAGGTACTAGGCACTAGATATACTGATTATATCATAATGAACAAGTACGTCAAACCATCATGCAGCACACTGGACCATACGAAGGTCTGCTGACATGAGTTAGGAATACAATGTAGAAAACTGCATTGATACGGTCATGTAACAAAATCCAATGGCTTTGCTGAATTAGTCCTCCAGAGAACTTCTGAGGGAAAGAGATGGACAGGAATAAAATAAACAAACAAACAAAACCTATAGACTGCCAACATCACGGAATGAACACAGATGCAGAGACCAGGTTTTGGCATATAGCCGGCAAAGTTGGAAGAGTCTGGTGAACAGTTCTTTAGTGTGACTCTTCACGAACTTAAGAAATAAGAAGAGGAGAAGATTGGCTTAACCTATTGCCATGGTGTAATGGTTAACAGATTATCCCCTGGAAGATTTGGGGTTCGAATCCCCATCAGTACTTTCATTCTGGGAATTTTCAGCTCTAATTGATTCTTACGTAGAGGTGAGCATACTATGAGCTCATTCGGAAGACTAGCCCACAGAGCCGAGCCTCATCACTTCAGATTTGGAAATAGTGCATACGGAAATGTCGGAATGTGATGAACCCCTATTGAGCACACTCCGAACAAATTACAAGTTTTCCACCAAACTAACATCAACAGTTATTTAGACATAGAACCAGACTGACGAGATATCTGTACTAATAAGCAGGCTGGGGCAAAACGTCCAAGCACAACCCAAACAATTTAAAGTAATTTAACCAGAATGGTGAAAGTGTCTGGTGAACTATTAGGTTACAAGGAAAGCGCTGAGATCTGCTTATGGAAAGTTAACAAGGTTAACAAGAAACACCATGAGAGTGCGGATGAGACCCAGAGCACCAATGCCTCGCCACTCTCTGGACAATCACCTTCCAAACTCCCGACGCCACTAGATAGTCATCAAGCAAAGGGGTTTGTCCATGCGTTGCACTGCCCATTCAGACCCAGTCACCAGTTTATCTTGTTTACAAACCGAATGGCAGGGTGGGGAGACGACAAACCCTGGGACATAGCCACACAACGCACACCAACCATATCCAGCCCAGTCTTTGGAACAAGAGAGAATGGAACACCCGTCTCTCCGCCCAATCCGGTCTTCATCTTTCTTTCACGCAGCCCATCCTGCCACCAGCTCGCATAGCTGCCAGCTCCTTTACCGTTTCAATGAAAGCACGTTGATCTTTTGATCACTTGTAGAAATAACCTACAATGGATGAGAATGGCTGTCCACCGTTGAGATCCCTTCAATGTGAAGCAGCGCTGTCCACCATCAGCTACTGAAGGTGCCTCCCGTCTGTCTTGTTGCGCCAGGCAGCTTACGAAGACAACCACTGACAAACTTCTCTGACCACGAAGTCCATGGCAACCAGCAGGCACTGAAAACAAACGGCCACCTTTGTCGTCAGATGTGAACTGAACATGTAGAGAACGACTAAAAAAATGAAGAACACTTTTGTGAGAACAGCTTGTAATGGTGATTGATTTGATATAGTTTTAGTTAATTTAACCTTTTCAGTGCCAAGTATATTGTCTTGCTAGTGTATGCTAGTTGCCAAGAAGTGGTTTTTGCATAGGTAGGGTGGCAATTGACAAAGCATTCTAGCTTGCAAATTATTGCATGAAAGTAATCATAACCCCTTTTTCTGAAGGGTAAATGAAAAGACTATCCGTTTATATAGTTTTAATGGGCCATAAAATTGACATGAATAAATTTCACACAATTTATTGTTACATAATATTGACTAGTAATATAAAAATATTCTAGGAAAACAAAAGTATTAAAGATATATGTCTCCAAACCCTATGTGCATATAAAGCACTGAATAGTCACACACACATACACACACACATACACACACTCTCTCTCTATATATATATATATCTCTATCTCTGCCACGCCCACCACTTTCTTTTCATTTCCTCCCAAACGACAGAAACACTGACAAAAGACACAAAACGCAGCAGTTTTGATAACAACATGTTACACTGGAACCTCATGTTTGAGCTGGTAATGTACCATACACTGTAAGCTAGCTTCATTGACTGAATGTGCTAGCCCCTTGCCAATAGTTGAAAGCTGTAAACAAAACCATCTCCCCATAATTCTCCCGTTCCCCCCTCCCCTATTATTCAGTCTCAAGTGTGGGTCAGTCAGAGTTTACCTAAAGCGTGTCTCAATAAATTCTGTGCTTAGCTAAAAACATTTGGCAAATGCTGTCTTTCTCACGGAACTTGGCCCAGTCAAAGCATCGTTGTCAGCCATTGTGGAAGAAAGGTCAAAATCTCTCAGGAAGTAGTTACAAACGCTGCGGTGCAGTGACCATAGCAAAGTGTGATTGGCTGCTGATCTCATGCGTAATACATGTAAATACATAGAGCTGTTGATTCGAGTGAATTGGGATTCACCAGCTCAAAAACGGAGGTAGGAAAACTATTGATGTGATATGAACGTCCATATGCGTCCTTGGCATATGAGATACACATCATAACGTATACATGTTCGTGGCAGTGAACTGTGCAATCCACCCCAACAAGCTGGTATTAACCTAGCAGAGTTCTTAAGCTTGCGCAAAACGATAAGCTTGCAAGGTCTTAAAATAGAGAGCAGGAATGGAGAAGAAAATCTACAAAACACTAAAATGACAGAATCATTCTGATTGGAGCATTAAGAAAGGGCAGTGAACGCCTCAAGCCTGCGTGAAACAATGAGCTGGTAGGGTTTTGAAATACATGTAGAGAGGGAGAAGCGGAACCTACAAAGCACTAAGCCAGAATGGTCGAAACATTGATTGGCAGCGAACAGGCCTGTTTTTAGGTTGCAGACTGGTATTGAACTTGAGACATCACATCTTTAGTCCAAAGCCCTACCAACATAGCCAACAGATTTGATTATCGTATTATCCCAATTGTTGTTATTGTTACTGTTATTTTTGTTTAAATCCCGGCCGAATGCGTAGAACCATATCAGGGCTAGTTTGGTACAGATTGCAATGCATTCGCGCATATAATTTAAGGAGATGCCCCTGGCGTTGACCACTTCCTCAAGTTTATCATACAGGGGATTAAAAACATACCCGAGTACAAACTTCGACATAACTAAGGACACTGAAAATATAGAAAAACGGGCCTAAATTACCTAAAACAATTGCTTCCTCATAAATCATTTCCCTAGAGCCGAACATGCACGTAATATATTTACCCAATTATCAGTCCTAAGAGAAAGTACGTAAGAACTTGTCGAACACATACAGGTGAATAGACCAGCAAGGCAGAAAATGACAGGATGAAATGACAGGAAGCAGAGGAGATACAAAGAAACGGAAAGAACGACAGAAAAGATGAAATGTCTAGAACAGAATTTCCAGAAGATAGGGATACAATTTACACTGAAAGAGCCCCTGGCGTCCCCATGAAGGGGGTGGGGGTATTATCCCAATTAAAGCAGTCGATGGAACTGCACACGTTCAGCTGATGTACTAAACGAAGAGATTGATTTTTCTTCTGTAGTAGGCTGTTGGTCGTTGCCAGTGTTTTAGTTCTTTTTTGTCATCGGCCATGTTGAGAAGCATGGGTTGAATGGTTAAGACAAAGTGAACGACATTGCTCAGTGACCTGTTTCTTAGTTTAATGCAACAGCTGTGCGGAAAATTAATGGTGTTGAACGGGATAACGAAGTTGTGTCGTTTATAAAGGTTACAATACTACATACTACCCAATTTAAAAAAAGACCTAGAAAATTATATGAATGTAATAGAAATAGAAAGACATAAAGGGTTAGGGCTAAATAGTAAGAAGACTAAAGTCATAACAAAAAAAAAAGTCCCCTCATGTGAAATAACACCAAAATATTACAACATTGAGGCAAATTGATAAGTTCAAATACCTGGGAATGGTCATCTCATCAGACAGCGTGTGCACATTAGAAATATCCAGCAGAACTGGCCAAGCTAAGACAGCATTTAAGAAAATGAAAACCGCTCTTATCCATAAAAGTCTATCAATCGACATCAGGAAGAGACTATTTCAATCTTATATAGAACCAATACTGTTGTACGGTTGCCAGCTTAAACAAACAATAAGTCAGAAGAACATTGAGGCAGCTGAAATGTGGTTTCTATGAAAAATGTTAAAGACTTCCATGGACAGCAAAGAAAACAAACGAGACATTCTTAAAAGAAGCAAACACAAAAAGAACGTTTGTGACGAAGATCAGGAAAAGACAACTTTTATAGGACATTTTATGAAGCAAGAGAATTTTGAGCACCTAGTCAACAGGTTAAGTCGGAAAGAGAAGAGCGCGAGGTAGACCTAGGGAGAAAATATTCAGTTTTGCACAGTGGATGGGGCAAAAAAGGCGGGAGATATACTTGCAGCACCAAACGAGATTCGTAAGGAAGGCCACGATTGCCAACACCATGCAGTAAGGCACATCATGATGATGAGGTCCTCTTGCTATCCTATCCTAGGACGCAGATCTGACGAGTTTTACACAGAGAAAAATAATCGCCACCTTCTTTTAGTGAAAATGACTTCCCTTGTTAAGAACTTAGATACTCAAAGAGAACTCCCTGTGGGAGTCTCTGATTACCGTTCTTGTTCCACAACCTCCAGCATATTTTGTTTTGTTTGTTTTTTCACAGTGTTGTCTTTCTCAAACAATTTTGTTTCGTTAGTGTCGTTTCACATTGGACAGTAAATTCTGTGAGTAAAATGTCTGTTGTTTGCTGGTTTTTCTCTTCCTTCTGTTTTATTCTCCTTGAATGTTTGTTCTTACCATTTCAAGGGAGACAACGCTAATTTTCTTCTGTTGAGGCCGAGGACGCTGCCTTCCTATACTCTCTTTAAATGATAACAAGTCATAAATAATAATAATAATAATAATGTTTATTTGTATAGCGCATATTCCATATAAAACCATGCTCACCAGCGCTTTACATTTCGCAAGAAAGGCAAAAGGTGATAAAAAATGTTCACAATTACATACACAATAAGATAACAACAAACATTAAAGCTATACAAGTAAGAAGACACATAAGAAACCACAGAATATTAAAATTTAAACACTGACTTATGTAATGAAGAAAGATTAACAGATTTTTCATATGAATAAAGAGGCATACTGTGTTTATATATTGCTGCGTGTGTGTGCTTGCGTACGTGTGTGTGTACATGTGTGTGTGCGTGCGTGTGCGTTGCTGTGCGCGTGTGTTTGTAAGAATGTGTGTGTGTGTGTGAGAGAGAGAGAGTGTGTGTGTGTGTGTGTGTGTGCGTGTGCTATGTTTGCATGCGTGTGTGTGTGTTTATGCATGCAATAGTTGTACATAAAATTATAATCAATATTTTGAATGAAGATAAAAACAGAAAAATTCTAATCCATATACAGGAAAAACATTACAACTTCAGTATTACAGCATTAATACCTTGACAATCAAAATTCCTCACAAATTATGAACTATTCGCATATCATACATCACAATTTACATACAAACAAAGATTTGAAAAAGTTTCTTAAAGTATTTCAGTCTCTTTCCCACTCAATTTCTCCCCTATCCCTTCCTCAGCTGTACACATACAGTGATACACACACATGCTCACTCAAGCACACACACACACACACACACACACACACACACACACACACACACACACACACACACACACACACACACACACACACACATACACACATGCACGCACACACACACCTTGCTCTATAGGCCCTTATACAAAATACTGTTATACAGGCAGGAGAGATTAGTCTGATGACAGACTTGCAAACTAAGGCTCTTCAGGTTAGATGAGTTTGAAAGAGGTGGGTTTTCAGGTGCCGTTTGAAGGTTGAGAAACACTTAGTTTTTCTGAGAGACAGTGGTAGAGAGTTCCATACATTTGGGCCAAAGACAGAGAAAGATTTTTTACCAAAGGTGTCTAGAGAGAAGCGAGGAACAGTCAACAGTGAGGTGTCAGAAGAGCGGAGCGTTCGAGAAGGTTTGTAACCCTGCAGGAGGTTGGCAAGATAGGATGGCATGTTCTCGTGATAGATACACTGAAAGCAGAGACAGGCAACTTTATATTGAATCCTAGCCTTTACCGGGAGCCAATGAAGTGTTCTAAGCAGAGATTTTGCACTCTCACGCCTGGGCTTGCGGAGAACAAGGCGAGCCGCGTAGTTCTGTATGCGCTGAAGTTTAGATAGTTGATTGTCATGGAGACCTGCGAATAGAGAGTTACAATAGTCCAGTCTAGATAGTATGAAAGAGACAGCAAGCTTGTTGGTAGCATCAGTGGAAAGGAAGGAGCGAATCTTACCAATTCTGCGTAGCTGATAGTACAGAGTACGGCACAACTGTTTGACATGGGCTTCCATAGACAGTGTTTCATCCAGATAGAAGCCAAGGTTTCTAACAGTTTGTGAGAAAGATACATCACAACCAGAGATAGGCATGGGGGCATGAGTAACCTGATTGACCTTTGACTTAGTACCAGTAACAATAAGCTCAGTTTTATCATCATTCATCTTCAGCTTGTTTTCACTCATCCACTTGTAAAGCAGACGTATACTCCTAATCATAATTTAAGGGCCACTTCTTCCTTCCTCTCTAATTTTAAGTTGAAATAATTGACAATGTTTAGAATTGATTCTATGTTTTATTTCATCATTTCCACACCTGTTTTGGAAAAAGAAATTAGCACAATGACCCATTAGTGAACAGCACATGCATTTAAAGGAACATCCCCCCCTTTTCAAAAAACAGAAAGTGTCAGATTTGGCCAATCTGTTTTCAATATCGCGTGTGTCCGCCCCGAGCCTGGATGCATGCTTCACAGCGCCGATGCATCGACCCCACAAGGGTACGGAGTGTGTCCTGAGGGATGGCCGCCCACTCGATCTGCAGGATGTCGACCAGCCTGGCCAGGGTGCCCGGTGGGGGGTGGTTGTCCCTGATGCGCCTCCCGAGCACATCCCAGAGGTGTTCAATTGGGTTCAGGTCAGGTGAGCACGCTGGCCAGGCCATACGGACGACTTCATGCTGCTCCAGGAAATCGGTCACAAGGCGTGCTCGATGCGCAGGTGCATTGTCGTCCTGGAAGATGGCGCCTTGACCAAGGTCCACAAGCGCAGGCAGTGCCACGGCCGCCAGAACCTCGTCCCGGTACCGGACCCCGTTCAGGATGCCGTCAATGGGGAGCAGGGGGTCCGGGTACCACGGCTCATGCCACCCCACACCATCACCGACCCGCCGCCGTACCGGTTATGCTCTTGGACAGTGGCGTCAGCGAACCTCTCCCCTTGACGTCGCCACACCCGAGCCCGGCCATCGTTAAAGGTCAGGGTGAACCTGGACTCATCCGAAAACAAGACCCGGGCCCACTGTTGCCTTGTCCAGGTCACGTGCTCCCTGGCCCAGGTCATGCGGCGCACTCTGTTGACCGGTGACAGCACGGGTCGGACGGCCGGTCTCCGTGACCTCAAGTTTGCCTCATGTAGCCGTCTTCTCACCGTGCTGCAGCTGATGTTAACACCTGTTGCGTCCCTCAGCTGACCCCTCAAGGTCACCGCAGTGGATGCCCTTTCCCTCAGGACGGAGAGGGCAAGGTAGCGGTCTTGCTGTCTTGTCGTTACTCTGGGTCGACCCGTGTGACGCCTTTCCTGGACTGCTCCAGTCTCATTGAAGCGCTCCAGCAGTCTCTGGATTGTGGAATGCGACACTTCAAGTCGTCTAGCAACTTCCCGCTGCGCTAGGCCTTCATCAAGCAGAGCGAGGGCTCTCCCCCGCTGCTCATCCGTCATCCGTCGTCTTGCAAGCATGGTTAAAACGAACCAAGAACGGGTCCTTTTTATCCTCGTATCCTCGTCTGCGGGCAACTTTGGCTGGAGTAGTGTTCAAAAAGGGCTTGCCTTGCACGTGCAAAGCGAATTTTGTCGCTACCTTGCCTGCGTCGTCAGAGAGACCCTGCTGAAGATTCGACAATTTCGTGTGGAAATTGTCTTCCTTGGGCCGCCCATTGCAAATCGGCAAATCCCCAAACACGTGCCAAAAGGAAACTGCAATGTTGTCTGAGCTCTTATCCATTCAGTTACGGCAACGAATTGGAGAAAAGAGTAAGAGAAAATAGGTTATTTCTCCTTTCAAAAATTGACTCAAAAACGTTCCTGGCCCTTCAATAATGACGTGTAGTATATATACAGTAACACGTAAATGGCTTAATACATATACTACACGTCATTATTGAAGGGCCAGGAACGTTTTTGAGTCAATTTTTGAAAGGAGAAATAACCTATTTTCTCTTACTCTTTTCTCCAATTCGTTGCCGTAACTGAATGGATAAGAGCTCAGACAACATTGCAGTTTCCTTTTGGCACGTGTTTGGGGATTTGCCGATTTGCAATGGGCGGCCCAAGGAAGACAATTTCCACACGAAATTGTCGAATCTTCAGCAGGGTCTCTCTGACGACGCAGGCAAGGTAGCGACAAAATTCGCTTTGCACGTGCAAGGCAAGTCCTTTTTGAACACTACTCCAGCCAAAGTTGCCCGCAGACGAGGATAAAAAGGACCGTTCTTGGTTCGTTTTAACCATGCTTGCAAGACGACGGATGACGGATGAGCAGCGGGGGAGAGCCCTCGCTCTGCTTGATGAAGGCCTAGCGCAGCAGGAAGTTGCTAGACGACTTGAAGTGTCGCATTCCACAATCCAGAGACTGCTGGAGCGCTTCAATGAGACTGGAGCAGTCCAGGAAAGGCGTCACACGGGTCGACCCAGAGTAACGACAAGACAGCAAGACCGCTACCTTGCCCTCTCCGTCCTGAGGGAAAGGGCATCCACTGCGGTGACCTTGAGGGGTCAGCTGAGGGACGCAACAGGTGCTAACATCAGCTGCAGCACGGTGAGAAGACGGCTACATGAGGCAAACTTGAGGTCACGGAGACCGGCCGTCCGACCCGTGCTGTCACCGGTCAACAGAGTGCGCCGCATGACCTGGGCCAGGGAGCACGTGACCTGGACAAGGCAACAGTGGGCCCGGGTCTTGTTTTCGGATGAGTCCAGGTTCACCCTGACCTTTAACGATGGCCGGGCTCGGGTGTGGCGACGTCAAGGGAGAGGTTCGCTGACGCCACTGTCCAAGAGCATAACCGGTACGGCGGCGGGTCGGTGATGGTGTGGGGTGGCATGAGCCGTGGTACCCGGACCCCCCTGCTCCCCATTGACGGCATCCTGAACGGGGTCCGGTACCGGGACGAGGTTCTGGCGGCCGTGGCACTGCCTGCGCTTGTGGACCTTGGTCAAGGCGCCATCTTCCAGGACGACAATGCACCTGCGCATCGAGCACGCCTTGTGACCGACTTCCTGGAGCAGCATGAAGTCGTCCGTATGGCCTGGCCAGCGTGCTCACCTGACCTGAACCCAATTGAACACCTCTGGGATGTGCTCGGGAGGCGCATCAGGGACAACCACCCCCCACCGGGCACCCTGGCCAGGCTGGTCGACATCCTGCAGATCGAGTGGGCGGCCATCCCTCAGGACACACTCCGTACCCTTGTGGGGTCGATGCATCGGCGCTGTGAAGCATGCATCCAGGCTCGGGGCGGACACACGCGATATTGAAAACAGATTGGCCAAATCTGACACTTTCTGTTTTTTGAAAAGGGGGGGATGTTCCTTTAAATGCATGTGCTGTTCACTAATGGGTCATTGTGCTAATTTTTTTCCAAAACAGGTGTGGAAATGATGAAATAAAACATAGAATCAATTCTAAACATTGTCAATTATTTCAACTTAAAATTAGAGAGGAAGGAAGAAGTGGCCCTTAAATTATGATTAGGAGTATACATAAACAAACATTATCGTAGTAGTGTCTTAAACGGTGCTAGTTTATGACTAAGCATTAAGATGGGTACGAGTCGTCGTCGTCGTCGTCGTCGTCGTCATCGTCATCGTCATCGTCATCGTCATCATCGTCGTCGTCGTCATCGTCATCAACATGACATAGGAAGAAAAAAATTACTACTACTACTACTGCTACTACTACTAGTAGTAGCAGTAGTAGTAGTAGTAGCAGTGGTAACAGTAGTAGTAAGAGTAATAATAATAGTATGGGCCGTGGACTCGAAATCTGATATCTAGAGCTAGTTCCAGCCCACCACATTAAAAAAGAAGTGGCCTGTTAGCTGCCCATCCTAATGTTTGCATCATTCGCATTGAGTCAGCACAGTATTCCAAACGACCCTTCCCTCCCCTCCTCCTTTCAAGACCTCACAAGCATATAGGGGTCTGCAAAGACTCAGAAAGTCTGGTAGAATTGGGCCGAGAGCCTATGGAAATGTCCGAGTGCGATGAATCCCTCTTGAGTACACTCGTTAATTGTTGCAAATCATTATTTGATTAATGAGAGTACATGAAAAAAATATATAGTTATGCAGTATTTTCCTTATAAGAGAGAGAGAGAGAGAGAGAGAGAGAGAGAGAGAGAGAGAGAAAGACAGACAGATTGGCAGACAGACAGACACAGAGATAGAGACAGACAGACAGACGATCAGACAGACAGAGATGGAGACAGAGACGGAGACAGACAGACAGAAACAGAAACAGAGACAGAGACAGAGAGACAGACAGACAGACAGACAGACGGACAGACAGACAGACAGACAAACAGACACAGAGATGGAGACAGAGACAGACAGAGACAGAGAGAGAAGAGGGAAGAGGTGCAGAATAGTTGGAAATGCACAGAGGTAGGAGCAAATCAAGACGGTTAATACATCAGATGTGGTGTGTGTGTGTGTGTGTGTGTGTGTGTGTGTGTGTGTGTGTGTGTGTGTGTGTGTGTGTGTGTGTGTGTGCTGTGAGGGTGCGTGCGTGTGTGAGTGTTTGTGTGTGTGTGTGTGTTTGTGTGTGTTTGTGTGGTGTTGTTTGTGTGTGTGTGTGTGTGTGTGTGTGTGTGTGTGTGTGTGTGTGTGTGTGTGCTGTGGGGTGTGTGAGTGTGCGGTGTGTGTGTGTGTGTGTGTGTGTGTGTGTGTGTGTGTGTGTGTGTGTGTGTGTGTGTGTATGTGTGTGTGTGTGACATTTGTATTTTGAACAGTTAGGTGTAATATTAGCGCTATATTGTAGTCCTATATGAAACAAATGCTGGTTGAATAAAAAAAAGTTGTGTAGTGCTGACCTGTCACCTTACCAAACGACATTTATCTAAAACATTTAAGTATGCAACTGTAACTATATACAGTTAATAAAGACATAAACAGTAAACACGTAATAATGAATGAAAATTAATACATTTATAACACAAATGAAAATGAAATTCAAGTACAATACAGTAAATAAACTGGGACACTAAGAGGTGGTTGATCCAAACAAACAGTCTTTTATTTCATTATAAACTGATCGATGACAAATTCATGTATCACCATCATTTCACGGCTTATCATTTAACCATGCCTGAACGTTGTTCAGCTGGCATTGAAATGAACACGAAAGTGTCCAGTATTATCAAGACAGCTGTGTAATCACAGTTGCTAAAGGATTTAAACCATTCCATTGACAAGTGTTTTGCTCTTCGTGGATATGACTCTGCAACAGATCTTGTACGGAGGTACAACAAGGGATAAGAATTTGAATGTCTGAAGGTGTATTTTGTCAAAATCACCAAAGAATAAAACTTCAACAATATATATATATACAGAAGTCGGTTTATGTGTGACTGACAGAAATAGGATGAAAATAGATTGCGTATATGTAGGTGCGTGTTCTATGTGTTTTCCCCAACCACACACAACCTTCCACTCAGTCATTTAAACAACCTCTGTAAACAAATTAGTATATTTAAATATTTATAATTCATCAAATATCAGTTCAATTTTCATCCAACTGGATCAACAAACACATAAGTCAGAAATAAATGTTCATTGACCACTGTTAAATAAGCAGATTTGCTCAAGTATGAATATTAAGGCATGCTTTTCAGACCCCGAAGAAGAAAGCGTAAAACAAAAAAGATAGGTCGTTAAAAGGCCAGAAGGCCTAGGCTACGAACCAGCCCTCAGCTACTACTACTACTACTACTACTAATAAAAAGTAATCGATTCAGGTTTCCGTCCCAAACAGTCTTTTCACAGGAATTCTTTCACTGCATCAGCACTTCAGTCTGTTTCACAGCATCGAAATCATTGTTCAGAATTCAGTTCATCTCTATATAAATATAGTTACCACACAATCCTGGGAGCAAGACGAAACAGAGGCGTCAGTAACCGGACACGCCCACAGCATGTATTCAGCAGAGTCCTAACAGCTTAGGACCAGGGACTGGATCAGGCATCCA
>JAPXFY010002825.1:0-7500 GCA_030674185.1 Monoplex corrugatus
CACACACACACACACAACACACACACCACACACACACACACACACACACTCACACACACTCACACACACACACACACACACACACACACACACGTCTTTTGGCACTGACACAGTACACACACAAGTATGTGCACACACACACAAACACACACACACACACACACACACACACACACACACACACACGCACAAGGAAATAAATCCATACTAGACAACAGATCTGTATCCTTGAACAGTTACAAATTTGAAAATTTTCAAGAGACTGGTTCAGTTCTGTAATCCATTTCTTAAAACTGTTCAGGACACCTCATGTATTTCCATCAATAGCAGTCTTGTTTTCAGTGATGCAGCTCAAGATTATTAGACCTTGGCATATTGCTATTTTAACCAGAGAGGAACAGACACAGAAGAAGAATGTTTTTTATTATGCATGGAGTTCTGTTTGCTAGAAATATCTTTATTTTGTGTCTTACCTGTTACAGGGCGGAAAGTCACGTCACAGAAGGAAGGGACGAGGCGGTTCCAGAAAAAGAGGCAACAGGTATTGTATAGTGCTGTGTATTGTATCTGTGTATTGTATAGTCCTGTGTATTATATCTGTGTATTGTATAGTCCTGTGTATTATATCTGTGTATTGTATAGTCCTGTGTATTGTATCTGTGTATTGTATAGTCCTGTGTATTATATCTGTGTATTGTATAGTCCTGTGTATTATATCTGTGTATTGTATAGTCCTGTGTGTATAGTGCTGTGTATTGTATAGTCCTGTGTGTCAACTGTGTTTCTCATTTGTCTGCTGTATTTTGTGTAAATTTTGGTCTTCTGTCTCTCTATTATGTGGTATATTGTGCTGTCTTCTGTCTGTTGTATTGGTCATCTTCTATGTCTACGTTTTCTGTTTAAGGGGGGGAAAAGGTTATTTTGCTGGATCCGGTGTTTCACTTTTGACAAGTTGTGGGTTCTTTAACCCTTTCGCATTTGCACTGTTAGATGTAAAGCTAGCTCCTATATTCGCATTCGAATGTAGCACAGCATCAACACAAATTCTTTCAGTAGTGAATGGAAAGTTCGTTGCACCCCAGAATGCTCGTACTATTTTTAGAACATTCAACGCGAGACTGACCGAGATTCTAACCACACGCGCGATAAGACAGCAAGGCCAGTAGTGATGGAAATTCCCCATGCATGTGCCGGAAAAGGTCGGGCGATCTCGACCGCTACAAACTGATCGGCACATTTTTCCACAGGGCGGTTACCAGCTTTGTGAACAGCTAAGGGTTAACAGAGAATTGTTCATAACATTAAATATCTTTGTGCGTGGTTTTTCAGAAATGCAAATACTAGCTGATACCTATTGTCATGTGATATGCTGATGAGTGGCCATCGGTAGACTGGGGATCCTCATGCTGTTCAACAAGGTTCCAGCACTAGTGATTTGTGTGCAGACAGATTGGCTTCGGTGTGTCCTCAGGAGGCCTTCCCATTTTAGATACACTTCTGCCATGCCAGACAGCACTCTGGAACTGATGTTCCCCACATTGAAGGGTTTACACTTCTTTCAAGTCAAAAGGATGTCACAGCTACGACTGACTTAGCTCTGTACAAGTTCCAGAAATCAGAAATTTACACCTGTCTGTTTGAAGGGTATTTCATTGTCTCTTTATGCAGGATGTAAAACCCTTTTTTGCAAGAATTGAGAAAGTGAATGTGAGTGCATTGTTACAGCCCTAAAAGAGGGAAAGCTCTGTTGTCTGCCCAATTCCATGCTCTTGGCCGGGCAGGTGTGTCAGAAGACGGCGTTTTCCATATCTTCAGCCCATTTCTGGTTTCAGGAAGACTTTGGGAGATCTCATGAGTGTCTGTGTAGTGTAAATATACTTGTGTGTGTTTATATCAGATTTATGTGTTTGGTATGTTCATTTATGGTCTACTGAAACTCTACATCACTCATTCACTGAAGTCTGAAGACTGAGGTCTTTGTGAGGCCTGGTTGGTAATGATAGAGATCCTGCACTTCAGTATGTCTGCATGGGTTCAAGTCTGGCATTTGCAGCCACCAATCTACCCACATGGGAAAGTAAAATAGCATAGGAGAGGAGGTGGGAAGTACCCTCATAAAACTGGCCCATAGAAAATTTTTAATTTCTTAACGCTTCCTTTCCTATAACTTCAGGATTAAGGGGCAGATTAACTCACTCGCTAGGTACGGTTATGACCCTTGCCGTTCCCCTGATATGCACCATTTTGTACAGGTCATGAGAAAAATTCTCTTACAAACAAATAAAATCAGAGAGTTTTGAAATTTGGCAGGTCATGTATTGAAAGATTGGTGTACAATATGCTGAAATTTCAACCGTCTAACCTCATGGTTGCTGAGTAATGGTACAAGTAAAATTAGAGAAATTTTCAGGTGAAAAACATCTTACAAAATACACAGTCAGGTCAATACATCAGTTCCTACAGTCACATTTTGAATGAAATTTCATAAAATCCAACGCACACACACTCCACTTGCACTGAAGGAAGAGATCGTGTTGAACAGCGCTGAGTTGTTGAGTAACTGTTCAAGCCATTTGCTTTTCCGTCGTCTGCTTCGCTGCAGAGATAGTGAGTCGTGAACTTTGCACTGTCCACACACTGACCGCATAGTACAGTGACCTCATGGCCTGAAAGGAGGCTAAGAATGACCAAAGAATCTATTTCTGGCTATTAGTCTCGGTTAACGGAAATACTGAAAGCCTGGCGAATTTTCAAAACACAAGTCAGATTTCTCCGACGCTCATGGACAAGCATTGTTGAGACATGATCAGGAAATCCCGACGCTCGTAGCGAGAGAGTTAATTCCTAATGCAGTATTTTCAGATTTTTGTTGTATTCATAGAAATGTTCTTAGTCATAATTCTCTTCTCTTCATTTTCCCCACAGCTCCAGTAGAAGAGGAAGGGGAGGCAGCAGTCAGAGAGGTGGAAACAACAGTGCTGGAACTTCAAGGGGAGGGAGAGGAGGGTCAGGCCAAAGAGGGGGGTCTACGTTTTCAGGGGAAGGAAACCTGATGCGCCTGTGACCAAATCCACACTGGGCATGATGCCAGACCCACGAGCCAGGTCGTATTTGGCTTCCATTGGTTCCTACATGGGATGAATGAAGATTTGGTCTGATGTGAGGGTTGTGTTTCAGGACTTTTTGTTCCAGTATGTGCCATGATCTGAGTCTGATACTAAAGGTTTTGGCAGTGTCACTGTGTAGGAAGGTGAACTTCAAACAGGAGAGTGCAAGATGTGAAAAGATTCCGTTATATAGGTTTGGAAGATATTAACAAGGCAGTGACAGTCTCTTGGATATAAATTGTCATACAGAAACCAACATTATTATGGGTAATTTCATTATGACAGTGATGGCTTTGTCGAGATGTGTCATCCGTTTGTGTGTTATGATGTCTCATTCAATATTGAAAGTTCCCAGTCTTGTTCTGCTGTATCGCTGGGGCATTATAGGGCATTAGTGAATGTTTTGCCATTTCTAATTGGAAAAATGATGTTGTACCGTTTTTAATTATAGAATTGAAGATGGTTCTGTTTGTTTTTGGAGGGAGTGCTTTTTGGTGGTTTTCTGAGATGGACTCTGTGATCAGCTGTATATTGAACAACATGAATGGTTTTATGTTTGATAAAATGGACACAGGACAGGGGGTGGAGTTCTTGTTTTACCACACTGTGTTCCATAGTTTACATGTTGGATCTTCTGTGTTATGGAACTAATCCTTGGGACTCCTACACCCTGTCCACCAACATCCTGCATTGTCAACCATGCTAGTAAAGCAAAAACTTAACCCTTTAACTACTTCACCCTATCCACCAGATTCCTGATAGGGTGAGGGAGTCAAAGGGTTAAGATTTTGTATTTGGTGGCAGGAGTCGAAGGGTTAGATTCATCTGAAGTGCTATTCTCCCTCTTCACTGACCCTCTTATATGTTCATCCCTTAGCAGGCAGTGGTTGTCTTCATGTGTTTGTTGATGAAGACTTGGGTGGATCCCATTGAATGCTGAATGTTTTATTGACAACTTGAGTTTAAAAAAATTCAGAGAACACAAGCTAAAATACTGTAAATGTTTATTCTTTGTGAAAATTTGACTTCGTTTTAACTTTGATTTTATTGTCTTATGAAATAAAATCGTTTGGAAAATAATGAAATCAATGTTATGTTGTCTTTGTTGAGAGGTGAAGTATCTCACAGTATGAAATGCTGGTGTTGTATTGCGACAGGCGTGGTAGTCAAGGGTAAGACATCAAAGACTGCCAGTCGGAAGGTCTGGGTACTTCCTGTCTGAAGGTTGAAGGGTGTAGATTATTCTAATCTCAGAGGTCAACAGGTATGCTGACCTGTCAGTGCAAGACAAGGTGACCAACACCGAAGTTCTGACCCGCACTGGCCTCCCAACCATGCATACCATGCTGAGACAGCATCGGCTGCGCTGGTTGGGCCACGTTCGCCGCATGGAAGATGGTCGCATCCCAAAAGACATCCTTTATGGTGAGCTTGCCACAGAGCAGAGAAACATTGGCCGCCCACAGCTGAGATACAAAGACGTTTGCAAGCATGACATGAAGGTTCTTGAGATCGACACCGAGTCCTGGGAGGACCTCGCAGACGACCGCAACAGCTGGAGAACCACTCTCAAGAAACAGCTGCGGATTGGTGAGGACAAACTGTCAGCTGCTGCAGCAGAAAAGCGAGTTTGCAGAAAAGGGATGACAGCCAACAGACCAGCATCAGCATACACATGCGACTGCTGCGACAGAGACTGCCTCTCTCGCATTGGTCTCTACAGTCACAGGCGACGCTGCTTGGACCAAGCAGACAGCCCATCTAGACATTAGAACGGATGTACTTTGACCATGGTCAGCCATGACCGAGGGAGGCCTACTACAGTGCCTATGTCACCTTCATATGTTGACACATGCAGAACATTACATATACACATTAAAGATCCTGTAAATTATTTCAGCCTCAGGTGGCTTATGGAAACATCATCATCATCAGGTGCCCTGCCACACGGCATTGGCGATCATGGACTTCCATCTGTCTCTATCTCTTGTTGCCTCAAGCATCTCTTCCACCGTCCTTGTCTTCAGCCACTGTGCAAGTCCGTCTAGTGTTTTCCCTCTGGATCTACCTGGAGCTCTCCTTCCCTCCAGCTTTCCTGTTGTGACCAGGTGCTCCAAATCCCCTTTCCTCATAAAATGGCCCATAAATGTTGCCTGTCTTTTCCTAATCCTCCTTATGAATGATCTACTTGTGTCTGCCTCCATCAAGACTGTCTCATTTGTTTTCTTTGCTGTCTATGGAACTCTCAACATTCTTCTCAGAAACCACATCTTGGCTGCCTCGATCTTGTTCTGGCTTTTTTTGATGACTGTCCACGCCTCACAACCGTACAACAGTATTGGTTCTATATAGCATTTGTTGGTAAGAATGCTTTTCATCTTCTTGAATGCTCTTTCGGCTAGGCCAATTCTGCTGGCTATTTCTGATGCGCATCTGCCGTTTGATGAAATGATCGTTCCCAGGTATTTAAACTTATCAACCTGTCTCAAGGTTGTGCCATTTGCTGTTATTTTTCATGAGGGGATTTCATGTTTTTTACTGATCACCATGACTTCAGTCTTCCTGCTGTTTAGTTCCAAAAACAAAAACAGCAAGCACGCCAATGGAAGATGCGGACTGCGCAGCAACATAACACTTGCACAATGTGACCAAAACCGTGTACATATACACATATAAGAAAAACTGGAATGAAAACAGAAAGAAAAGAAGAAAAAAAGAAAACCAGAGTGTATGACATAAAGTGCACATACATATTAATGGATCACGTGACAGGAAATCAAATGTATGATAGCTTCAGCGTGGATTGTCTGCATTGTAATCAGATTTACAATTGCACAAAAAGGCAGGCATCAGACAGTCGACTGGGCCCGGTTGATGCCATGTAAAATGCAACACCGTCATGTATTCTCAAACCAACATGGAATTTGATGATATAACAGTCACCATGAAAAGTGATTGAATTATCATAGTGATGGCTTGAAGGTCAGAATTTTATCCCTGATCAGTTGATACCACTGTGGAGTTTTTTGGCCTCAACCAGCTCCCACTTATAGTCTAGCATTCTATGGGCTCGGTGAGAAAGCTGGTCCCACACAGCCAAGTGTCATCAGTTTTTAAGTATGTGTCATTGAGTGTCTTATTCAGATTTCTAGACTGTAATTGTCTATTCTGGTCGGGTAGGGAAGGAATGGTACGACTAGGGCCATCTCATGTCTGGCATCAACGCCAGGAATTTTTTGAAGGAATGTCTAAGTCTAGAATGGATCTGCATAGTATCATTGCTGTCATCCCCATTTTCATTTACTGTTTCAGCTTTGTGAAAAACTAAAACACTGACCCAGATCCTGTGCCCTGCTGTCATGGTGAAGTCAGTTTGAGTGTGTTCAGAGGTGTATCACAGAGCTGAAGTGAGTAGCATGGAGGAAGTGATACTGAAGCAAAAAACAGGACTAGAAAGAGGAACTCGACAACATCATCATCATCATCATCACCCTCATGAATCAGAAATTATTTTTCAGATTATGTAGCCCTTCTGTCGTGGAGGTTTGTTTTGTTTTCTTTTTCCGTTTCTATGCCCAGAGTTCAGCACTCAAGAAGATGACAAGCATTCTTACCAACAAATGCCTATCAATTAACATCAGAAAGAGAGTCCTTAAATGTTATATAGAACCAATACTGTTGTACGGATGTGAGGCGTGGACAGTCAACAAACAAAGTCAGAACAAGATTGAGGCAGCCGAGATGTGGTTTCTAAGAAGAATGTTGAGAGTTCCATGGACAGCACAGAAAACAAACGAGACAGTCTTGATGGAGGCAGACACAAGAAGATCATTTATAGGAAAAGACAGGCAACATTTATAGGCCATTTTATGAGGAAAGGGAATTTGGAGCACCTGGTCACAACGGGAAAGCTGGAGGGAAGGAGAGCTCCAGGTAGACCCAGGGAGAAAATACTAGATGGACTTGCAGAGTGGCTGAAGACAAGGAAGGTGGAAGAGATGCTTGAGGCAACAAGAGATAGAGACAGATGGAAGTCTATGATCGCCAACGCCATGCGGCAAGGCACCTGATGATGATGATGATGATGATGATGCCCAGAGTAACTTTAAGACAAGGACTCAGTTTCGATAGTTCATATAGGACGGACTGATTATTATCATCAGTAGAGGGTTTATTCAGCTGCTAATGTTATAAGAATATTGGATCAAAACAGGTACTACTGAAAGCCATGAAAATGACCAGGCAGTACTTTAGTCTTTTCTGAAGTGACTTGACAGATGTGGACTGGCTAACAAAGGAATTAACATGGGTTTGGCGATAAGCCACATCCACGGAAACTTAACCATTCACTTCTCACAAGCAGCATAGAAAATGTGGTTCAAATATGGTCAAT
>JAPXFY010002825.1:22500-24795 GCA_030674185.1 Monoplex corrugatus
AAAAACACAAAAAAAAACACAAAAACACAAAACAACACAAAAACACACACAAAATCCCCACAAAACAAACAACCCACAACAAACACAACACATACACACACAAACAAACAATAAAAAAAACAAAAACACAACACAAAAACCCAAAACAAAAAACACAACACAAAAACACAACATAAAACAAAACAACAAACAACACAACAAAACAACACAAAAACCCCAAAACACAAAAACACAAACAACAACAAACCCCACAAAAAACAAACAACCCCCAAAAAAACAAACTAACAAACAACCACAAACCAACACCAAATTTACAACACAAACACACACACCACTCCACAACCCCACCCCACCCACCCCACCCCACTCACACACAAAACACACCACACTCCACACACACACACACACACCACACACACACACCCCCCAAACCCAAAACCACAACACACACTCCACCCCAAAAAAACCCACACACTCCACACCCCACACCCCCCACCACACAAACACCACCACACCACAAAAAAACAAACACACACACACATCACACACACACACACACACACACAACACTCACTCCACACACAACAAAAAAACACACACCACACACAACACCCCAAACCCCACACCACACAACACACACAAAAACACACCACACACATAACGTGCAGACGAAGATAAAAAAAACCCCCCCACCCTTTTTCTACGGGGCCCCCCCCCCAACCCCCGGAAAAAAAACACAAAAAGGATTTCCTGTGTGAAATTCGCCGAACTTTTTGGGCACTAAAAAACCCCCGAAAGCACAAGAAAAAAAATGAGCTAACCATATCCCCCCGCACCCTACCATCAACTGAAAAAATTTAAACCCCTTTTTAGTCCCTCTTTCCTATCTACCATTTCCCCGTGGAACTAGTGGATGAGGGGAGAAATCAAAGGGTTTTTAAATTTTTTTTATTTCTTTTTTTTTGTCTGACATCCCTAAACGGGGTGCTAAAAAACGAAAGATGGTACTTATCATGGAAAAAAAAAAAAAATTTTGATAAAAGAGGGAGTACGTAAAAGGGCCCTTTTTTTTAAAATGACAGAAACGAAGTCACATTAAAAAAAGAAGGGTTGAAGGATCACCCCATTGTCTGGAACGATCTGCATTTTTCTCTCCGCTGTTCATCATCTCTCTTTCTTTCAAGGCGGGCCCCCAAAACTCATCTTTTTTTGATAAATACTACCAGTAATGAAACAAGATTTTTGATCTTTCTGATTCAGTTAAAGTATATAATTTGTACTTGCTTGCAACAGATGTGCTGTGTGTGTGTTGGGGGGGGGGGGGACTAGGGGTGGAATTAATTGAACACTAGGGTAAGGCTGATTGGGAAAAATTGGGCCCATTAATGTAAAAGCGCGGTGGTCTTTTCCCATGTGTAGGAGAAAAGCGCTATCTAAAAGTCATTTATTATTATTATCATTATTTTAAAGTATTATTATTATTTTTATTATTATCATTATTATTATTTTTTATATTTTTATTATTATTATCATTTTTTTTAATGAAAGATGGGAAATTAGAGCAGCACTGAAAAAGAGAAACCAGAAAAGCCCCCGGACCAGACAACATCACTTCAGAAATGATTTAAGCCCGGAGGGGAAATTTGGTATTGAAAAAAAAATAACAGTCCTTCTAAAAAGAAGTTTAAAGACACCGGAAAAAATCCCCAAAGATATGTCAAAAACAATTTTTATTGCATTCCAAAGAAGACAGGGGCTATAGAATGCAGAAAATCCTCGCACAATAAGCTTGATGAATCATGTAACAAAAAACCCCCTTTAAAAATTGTTCAGATGTGATCGTGCGTGCGCTGCTGTCTCCCCGGGATTCTCTATTGCGGTAAAAGCTTTTTCCCCGTTGGGGGGTGTTAATGTCAAGGGTTATGGACTTGACCTTCGAGTGTCCCTTGTACCGCTGTTTTTAGTCTCCCCCGGTCCCGGGGGCCTTGTTTGGATGTCTGTACAAAGGAAGTTTGGGTGCGGTCATATTCCGACGTGTTCTGTCCCTTGTTTCAGTTTCAGTTTCTCAATATGCGTTCCCCCGTCGGAATGAAATTTTAATGCACAACGTTTACAGGTGTGTTTTGATGGTGATCGTGGAAAAAGCCTTAAAAACCCGCCATAAAACCCCTGATTTGGGCAGGTTTTTAAAGGCCCCACCTAGCCTATGTTTTACCTAGCCTACTTTTTCTTCTAGTATTGTTTTCAAACCCTTTTATTTTAACATTTGGTTAATGTAAATGACATGGTTCTGTT
>JAPXFY010000282.1:2500-12500 GCA_030674185.1 Monoplex corrugatus
TATTATTATTATTATTATATAATAATAATAATAATTACAATAATAATAATAATAATTACACTATTTATATAGCGCAAAATCTTGATAAAATCAAATCTAAGCGCTGAAACACACACATACGCACGCACGCACACACACGCACCCACGCACACACACACACACACACACACACACACACACACACACACACACACACACACACACACACACAGCTATAAATGGGGAGAAAGAATAAAAACAATGGAAAATTATAGAGAGCATATTATATACAATTATATATTACAATGTGATTCCCCTCCGAGCGGAGACAGGCTGCAGAGGGGATTGAGTGAGGTCAGGATTTTATGCAGAGGAGAAAAGGTGAGTTTTGAGAGCGGACTTGAAGGAGACAAAAGTAGGTTGCTGACGGACTGAGAGAGGAAGTTTGTTCCAGGAGAGTGGACCAGAAACAGAGAAGGCTCGTGGACCATAGGTATTGAGCTTAGTGCGTGGAAAGCGAAAAGTCAGAGGGTCGGAGGCAGAGCGGAGGGTACGTGAGGGAACATAGATCTCAAGTAGGCTTGACAGGTAATCGGGGGCTGCGTTATTGAGGCTTTTGTAGCACATGGTGTCTAGTTTGTACTGTATGCGCTTTGATACAGGGAGCCAGTGAAGTTGTGCCAGGAGAAGAGATATGTGGTCAGCTTTTTTCTTTTTGAGTACAAGGCGTGCAGCATTGTTTTGAATGCGCCGTAGGATGTGAGTGGTGGAGGCAGGAAGACTGGACAGGAGTGAATTGCAATAGTCAATGCGAGACATTTTGAAGGAGAGAACGAGTTTTGCAGTTGTTTCCACAGAGAGATACTTCCTGATCAGGCTTATACGATGGAGGTGATAGTAGCAAGATCTGGCAGTTTGAGAAACAAAGTTGTTCATGGAGAGGTAGAGTCAATGCAGACACCAAGGTTTTTAGCTGAATCAGAAATTGGGACTGATGTGTTACATAATGGGAGAGAAAGAGGAGGCAGCTGAGAAAGTTTCTGACGGGTGCCAATGAGGATAGCTTCTGTCTTGTCATCATTTAGCTGAAGTTTGTTGTATGTCATCCAATTTTTGATGTCCGAGTAACACTCAGTGGTGCGAGTCAGGAGGCGCTGTATATTGTCAGGTTAGTCACTGTCTTGAAGTTGGGTGTCATCAGCATAGAAGTGGTGTTTTATAGAGTGGGAGTTGATATATTATATTATTATTATCATCATCATCATCATCATCATCATCATCATCATCATCATCATCAATATTATTGTTGTTGTTGTTGTTGTTATCATTATTATTAAGTAGGTGTGTGAGGGTGTGATGTGTTGTTGTTGCTGCTGTTCCTGATCTTTGCTGGTCTGCTGTTCTATGGGCGGTGTTTTTTTGTTTGTTTTGTTTTGATTTTTATTAAGATCATTGCACCCAGGAAGGTTATCTTTGTGCTCACCTTTTTTTTTCCCCGTGCCATTTTCTACTCCATCTTAACCCTTTGACTCCTGCACGCTATCTACCAACTGTAAAAACTTAACCCTTTGATTCCCTCACCCTTTCCACCAGCTTCCTGCAGGAAGCTAGTGGATAGGCTGAGGGAATCAAAGGGTTAGGTTTTTGCTTTGCTAGCATGGTTGACAATGCAAGATGCTGGTGAACAGGGTGCGGGAGTCAAAAGGATAATGGCCACAGAAGCTGGCAGAGTTTTTTACAATATGATGATGGAATGATGTTGATGAGGATGATAATCATGATGGTTTGGAGTTCCTTCTAGGATTGAGACTGCGTGACAGGGCTGTACATGTACACTACTCTTACTATTATATTAGTATTTTATCCTGGCGTCAACCAGGCCCGAGAGATACAGACACCTGCGGTGCTGGTCAGAAGATTTGAGCAATACCCTCAATGACGCATCCGTGTGGTCCCAGTCTTCCCAGTGAGCCCATAGCACACCCAACTCTGGGTAGGAGCCGGTCAGAATTCAAAAATCTCACAGCGATTTTTGAAGGGATTCAAACCCACAACTTTCCAGTCGGTAGTCCGTTGTGCTAACCACTACACCACGGCGACCGGTTCTCTGTATTTTTTGTGGGTTTTTGTTTGTTTTGATTTTCGTTTTCGATAATGCTGTCCCTAATTTCTGCGTCCCCTCTCTTGCTAGAACGTGTTGTGATTCAGACCTTTAATCATTTATTTACTTTTTTGTATGTTCCTTTTCAGAAGGTAAGATACACAGATACACATGTTATCTACATGTAACCAAGATTATTCCAGTTACAGGCTGATAAAATACCAGTATAAAATACAGACTAGGTAAAACATAGTCTAGGTAGGGCCTCAGGGCCTGGCCAGGTCATGGGTTTATGTGCAGGCTTAAGGCTTGTGCCATGATCACCATACACATGACACCTGTGACGTTAGTGCATATGGAATTCGTACCGAGCGCGGAGACGTCATCTTGAGAAACTGAAACTGAAACTGAAACTAAAACTCAAACTGAAACTACGTCCCCTCTGTGTCGTTGATCCCACACCACTTCTTCTGACTCCACAACAGACCACGAACCCCAAACTTATTCCATCAAAGTCCAAGTAGCAGGAAGTCCATGGGAGCCAGCGATATCAAGCCTCCGTAGGGCTACCCTCCACAGGAGTCTCTGCATTGCTGCTGGTTCGCTTCGGTGAAGCTCGGTAGTGTCCTCTCAGATCCAACTTTCAGTGAGGGACTGTCCATTCAGCTCATCACTGATGACAAATTATCTTGTGGTTAAACCAGACTGAATGAGTGACTGCTGTATAGACATCCCTACCATGGTCCTACAACGACAGTCCCCAAGAACCACTGACATCAAAGACCCCGACTCGCATTTACCTCACACAGCAGCAATACAAGAAATCGATACAAGGCCGCACCACGAGATCAGGTCGTGAAGGACCATAGAATCTGAAACAAAAAATTCTCTATGCTGATGTTCTCAGGACAAAGACGATGATGATCATGATGCAATTGAGTTTTATCTAGAATTGAGACTGCGGTGATAAAGGTGCTGATTATGATACTACGGAAATCCATGTAGACTTTAGACTGTGTGACAGGGCTGTGCTCTGTAACATACCCTGACGTCAGCCAGGCCCGAGAGATACAGATACCTGCACCGTTGGTCGGGAAATGCGAGCAGCGCTGTCAGTGGCATTTTCACGGCATTTTCAATGGCATTGACGAGACTCGACTGTATGGTTCCAGTCTTCTCAACGAGTCCATAGCATGACCAACTCTGGATAAGAGCCTGTTGGCGCGGAAAAGTCCCACAATATTTTTTTTTCAACTATCGGGGATTCGAACCTCGATAACCTACGTGCGAAATCTGTGGCAGGAGGATTTGGAATGAACAGAAAGATAACACACTTTTCCAAATCCGCCCTGACCTGAGAGAAATTCTCCCATCTGCTGCAGGGAACCCTAAGAAAGAGACAGTGTTATGTAGGTTACACACGGGTCACACATCCTACACTCATTTGTGCCTTTTGAAAAAAATGACGAAGCACCGTGGTGTACAATACAATACAATACAATACAATACTTTATTTGTATAGCGCAAAATCTTGATAAAATCAAATCTAAGCGCTAAAACAGACACACACGCACGCACGCACACACACACACACACACACACACACACACACACACACACACACACACACACACACACAACACACACACACACACACCACACATACACACTCACACACGCACACGCACACGCACACGGCTAAAATGGGGAGAAAGAATAAAGCAATGGAAAATTATAGAGAGCATATTATATACAATTATATATTACAATGTGATTCCCCTCCGAGTGGAGACAGGCTGCAGAGGGGATTGAGTGAAGTCAGGATTTTATGCAGAGGAGAAAAGGTGAGTTTTGAGAGCGGACTTGAAGGAGACAAAAGTAGGTTGCTGACGGACAGAGAGAGGAAGTTTGTTCCAGGAGAGTGGACCATGTGACGAGCCGTTGAGCATCAGACACACTTCTTCCTAACATTGTTAGGACTTGTGCGATGTGAGACAAAAGCACTACACGAAGGACTCCTTAAAGAACCTCTTCCGAGACGTCCCCCTGATGCAATTCTCCCGTTTTTACAAGAGATCAATAGATTTCACCTTCACGGCTGTTTTTCTTTAATTGCATTTTAGATTTGCTAGGTTAACGGTGAATACGGGGTTTCTTTTTTAACTGTTGTGTTTGATCTCATAAGGAAGATTAGGAAAAGACAGGCAACACTTATAGGCCATTTTATGAGGAAGGGGGATTTGGAGTACCTGGTCACAGCAGGAAAGCTGGATAGAAAGAGAGCATCAGGTAGACCCAGGGAGAAAATGCTAGACGGACTTGCAGAGTGGCTGGGGACGAGGAGGGTGGGGGAGATGCTGGGGGCAACGACATATAGAGACAGATGGAAGCCCATGATCGCCAACGCCATGCAGCAGGGCACCTGATGATGATGATGATGATAATGTCTTTTATCTTAACCTGGTTGTCGTTCTTGACGTGGTGTTGGCCCTGATATGGCTCTAGTAGTCGGCTGGGCTATAAGCAATGTAAATGTATGAACTCTCTTTCTCTTCTCCCCTCATTTCATATCTTGCAATGAAAGAGGCAAAAAATGAAAACTATATTTTGGCTACTTTAAAAACGTGTGTGAAGTTCTTCATCAATGCCTTGGTTATCGCTATCCTGAGCGACCAGAATGCAAAAATAATTCAGACGTCAAAGTTTCTTGTTGACAAAACACACACACACACATGCACGTCCAAAAGCATGCATACACATCACACGCTCACGGTTTTATACACAATACTGCAATAATACCACAATCATCTATGTACGTTTTTGACGTGGTGTTAGCCCTGCTATGGCTCTAGTGGTAAGCTGGGCTGTGAGCAATATGACCTTGTACCCCTGGGTCAGTAGTCTGTTCTTGGCTGAGTTGACTACCGGAGTTGTGTTCTGATGTGTTGTTGTTGTTGTTGTGTTTGCAGTTACAGCTGTTCCTAAGCAAGTTGTCGGGAAGTCCCATAGGCTTCAATGCTGTGGGCATCACAATCACCAGGGAGATGGTTCTCACGGTGAGTGATCGGGGAACCTCGCTCTCAGTCTGTCTCTGTCTCTGTTTCTCTGTCTCTCTGTCTTTTTATCTCTGTCTCTGTATCTGTCTCTGTCTGTCTCTCCGTCTCTGTCTCTCTGTCTCTGTCTCTGTGTCTCTGTCTCTGTCTCTCTCTGTTTGTGTGTGTGTGTGTGTGTGTGTATGTGTGTGTGTGTGTGTGTGTGTGTGTGTGTGTGTGTCTTTGTCTCTCTTTGTCTGTCTAGGTAGGACCTCAGGAACTGGCCAGCACCAGATTCCTTTCCTCACAAAGGACAGAGCAGCAGGGAAGTTTCAGTCTTTTTCTCCTAAGTTTTGTATCTGGTGTTCGTTTGTTTGTTTGTGATCTTACGCTTGACGAAGGCCAGTTGGCCGAAAATGTGCGCCTGTCTTGTCTTGATGTATTGAATACGCGTTCTGAATCCTTTTTCCTGTTTTTTTTCTGGCTCGTGTTAGCTTGAACGCGGGCAGTCACACTTGACTAACAAGACTACTGTCTGTTTCAGCTGTGGGCCTCCTGATGACCTACTTTCTGGTGCTGCTGCCCTTACAGATCTCATGATGCCTTCTGTGGATTCCACCACCATACACTGCAAGACAAAAATACAATCATCACCACAGACCTCCTTGAATGGGACTAACCATCCACCACTATCACAAACACCAGACACAAAACAATCATCACCAGTACCACAGACCTCCTTGAATGGGACTAACCATCCACCAATGTCACAAACACCAGACGAAAAACAATCATCACCAGTACCACAGACCTCCTTGAATGGGACTAACCATCCACCAATACCACAAACATCAGACGCGAAAAACAATCATCACCAGTACCACAGACCTCCTTGAATGGGACTAACCATCACCAATGCCACAAACACCAGACGAAAAACAATCGTCACCAGTACCACAGACCTCCTTGAATGGGACTAACCATCACCAATGCCACAAAGACCAGACGCGAAAAACAATCGTCACCAGTACCACAGACCTCCTTGAATGGGACTAACCATCACCAATGCCACAAAGACCAGACGCGAAAAACAATCGTCACCAGTACCACAGACCTCCTTGAATGGGACTAACCATCACCAATGCCACAAAGACCAGACGCGAAAAACAATCGTCACCAGTACCACAGACCTCCTTGAATGGGACTAACCATCACCAATGCCACAAAGACCAGACGCGAAAAACAATCGTCACCAGTACCACAGACCTCCTCGAATGGGACTAACCATCACCAATGCCACAAAGACCAGACGCGAAAAACAATCATCACCAGTACCACAGACCTCCTCGAATGGGACTAACCATCCACCACTATCACAAACTTCATATAAAGAGACTCACTACTTTAGCGTCACGTAGTCGTTCAGTGTTGAAACAACTCCAGTCCCACCCGTGTGGCGTGTTGTGATGTTTGATATGCTTACAATACAGGTCACGATTGCGCCGCCAATATTGCGTTGTGAGCTTTACGTAAGTGTGTCCCCCCCCCTCCCCATGGGGATGCCAGGGGCTCTTTTAGCATCAATACTATCCCCACCTTCTGGAAATTCTGTACTAGAAATTTCCTCTTTTCTGTCACTCTCTTTGTTTCTGCCTTGTTGCTTTGCTTTCTGTCATTTCTTCCTGTCATTTTCTGCCTTGCTGGTCCAGTCACCTGTATGTGTTCGATAAAGTCTTACGTGCATGTACTTTCTCTTAGGACTGATAATTGGGTACATGTATTAAGTGCATTTTTGGTTCTAGGGAGGTGAGATAAGTGGAAGCAATTTTAGGTAACATAAGCCCGTTTTTATATATGTTTTGGTGTCCTCAGGTACGCTTAAATTTGTATTCAGGTGTGTTTTTGAATCCCTTGAGCGATAAATTGGACGGAGTGGTCAACGCCAGGGGCATCTCCTTAGATTACGTACGCGAATGCATTGATATGTGTACTTAATTTTCTTTTTTTAATGTAATTTTTTTTACATTAAAGTTTTCTTTGTTTCGAAGGGTTCTAGCCCTGATATAGCTCTACGCAGTCGGCTGGGCTTTAAACAGCAATAACAGTGAATAATGTGTGTGTTCTGGGTCTAAGCAAACTTACAAAAGACATATACCAAAGAAATAAGAGGGAAGTAGGGAGAATTTTTATAAAATTAATCAAAGGGCATAACTCTTAAGAATCACGTAGGAATTATCTCCCATGTTGTAGAACAGGAGGAGTATTCTGAGCTTACAGTTTTTGTACTTTGTATCTGCTTCTATGCTAGCTGAATGGGTAGCGCAAACTATGTTAGATTTGAGAAGTTCTTCAACATGGGAGATAATTTCTACGTGACTCTCAAGAGTTATGTCCTTTGATAAATATTACAAAAGACATGCTTTGGACAAGTACACTGAAAAGGTAAGCGAGCTCTGCTAACCCATTTCTTCATGTTAACCCTTGGACTCCCACTCCCTATCCACCAACTGCAAAAACTTAACCCTTTGACTCCCCCATCCTATCCACCAGCTTCCTGCCAGGAAGTTTATGGATAGGGTGAGGGTGTCAAAGGGTTAAGTTTGTGCTTTGCTAGCGTGACTGGCAAAGCAGGATACTGGTGGACAGATGCGGGAGCCAAAGGGTTAAGTGATTAAGAAAATATTGTCTTCACCTAGTGAGGCAGGTGAGGCTTTGTGCATTGACTAAGGGGGGGAGGGGGGGGCGGTTTTTGGTCACGTGAGACGAGTTTATACAGGGTAGCTAATTGTGTGATTCTGACCTTTAATTATTCATCTATTTATTTTATACATATCTATACGTATATATATGTATGTGTATATATGTATACATATATATATGTTCTTTTTTTGAAGATAAGATACACATGTCATTTACATGTAACCAAAATTATTCCAATGATAGGCTGATAAAATACCAATATAACATATATAATAGGTAAAACATAGGCTCGGCAGGGCCTCAGGATCTGGCCAGCTCATGGGTTTATGTGCAGGCTTAAGGCTTATGCCACGGTCACCATACACGTGACATCTGTGACGTTAGTGCATATGGAATTCGTTCCGAGCGCGGAGACGTCATCTTGAGAAACTGAAACTGAAACACCACGTCTAGAAACGTTTTGCCATAAGCACATTTAGGACACTGTGCAGTCTGTGCCCTAGATTCCATTGAATACGCAGAGGGGTGCAAAAGTAGGTATACAGTTATGAAAAAAGAAAACACGTACAATACTCATTGCATTTATTATACAAACAAATGAATATTGCATATACATGTAATAACAAGCACAGCCTTAATCCCTCAGATACTCAAACTGCTTGCCGTCGGTATTCACACACTCCTCTAATCGAGAGCGGACACTCATGCACACTCTAGCACAAAGATCTTTTATCAGCATCAATTTCTTGACAAGCCTGCAAAATGAACTGAATCATGTCATTAACAGATCGTGTCTTGCGTGCGAAAACCCTTTCCTTTACATATCCCCCCCCCCCCCCCCCAAAAGAAGTCCATCTGTCTTCCAGTATTGTTTTAAAAATCCATTTGCGCTCCTCGTCTGTCAAATTACCAGCCATGGTTAAATCAAATTGCTGCTTAGATCTAAATTAAATTGCCGCTTTACCTGCAAACAATGAAATTAAAAGTTGGGATAAAAGTACATGCGTAGTATCAGTTACGATAAAATATAATTAATGACACTGAAAATATCGAAAATAAGGCCAGCTAACTTAATGTGCTAATAATTGTAATGAATGCAGCATTATAATAATGATGTGATACTGTGTACCTACTTTTGCACCCCTGTGTATAATGTTTCACCACAGTGTCATCATGCATCATTCTTATTTTGTCTGGCAGCAGTTATTGTAACGCTGTGCACACTGACTTGCCTGCTTTGTTGCATGCCTCCGTAGTATTCAGAATTCCGCGGCCCATCTTGCCATTCGTAATAGGAGGCATGATCATGTCAGTCTCTTGATTCATTTTCTACACTATTGTAATTATTATGTATGCATGTGCGTACGTATGTATGTATGTATTATGTATACGCTTAGATTTATGTATGTATGTATGCATGTATACGCTCAGCTTAGATTTATGTATGTAAGTATGTAAGCATGTATGTATGCATGTATACGCTCATATGTATGTAGGTATGTATGCATGTATACGCTCAGCGCTTAGATTTGATTTTGTCAAGATTTTGCGCTATATAAATAAAATATATTATTATTATTATTATTGCCCGTTTCTCAAAGAATTTCATACAAAATCAATACGTTATGCTATACGTGTATCAGTGGTGCTGCACCTGTTTATCTTTGTGATCACCTCCACACCTGTTTATCTTTGTGATCACCTCAACACCTGTTTATCTTTGTGATCACCTCCACACCCGTGTATCTTTGTGATCACCTCCACACCTGTTTATCTTTGTGATCACCTCCACACCTGTTTATCTTTGTGATCACCTCCACACCTGTTTATCTTTGTGATCACCTCCACACCTGTTTATCTTTGTGATCACCTCCACACCTGTTTATCTTTGTGATCACCTCCACACCTGTTTATCTTTGTGATCACCTCCACACCTGTTTATCTTTGTGATCACCTCCACACCTGTTTATCTTTGTGATCACCTCCAAATGTACACCCCTGCCCTAGCTCTCAGTTCTGCTTCTGATATCCATCATCATCATCATCATCATCATCATCATCATCATCATCATCATCATCATCATCATCATCATCAGGTACCTTGCTGCATGGCGTTCGCGATTATGGGCTTCCATCTGTCTCTATCTCTTGTTGCCTCAAGCATCTCTTCCACCCTCCTTGTCTTCAG
>JAPXFY010000282.1:17500-20000 GCA_030674185.1 Monoplex corrugatus
TAACACACACATACACACTCGCATAGATAGACACACACACATACAGAGGCTAACACACACATACACACTCGCATAGATAGACACACACACATACACAGAGGCTAACACACACATACACACTCGCATAGATAGACACACACACATACACAGAGGCTAACACACACATACACACTCGCATGGATAGACACACACACATACACAGAGGCTAACACACACATACACACTCGCATAGATAGACACACACACATACACAGAGGCTAACACACACATACACACTCGCATGGATAGACACACACACATACACAGAGGCTAACACACACATACACACTCGCATGGATAGACACACACACATACACAGAGGCTAACACACACATACACACTCGCATGGATAGACACACACACATACACAGAGGCTAACACACACATCACACTCGCATGGATAGACACACACACATACACAGAGGCTAACACACACATACACACTCGCATGGATAGACACACACACATACACAGAGGCTAACACACACACACACACTCGCATGGATAGACACACACACATACACAGAGGCTAAACACACACACCAAACCACCACCAGCACAGACTAGACACACACACACATACACTAGAGGCTACAACACACACACACATCGAGGCTAACCAACACACATACACAGAGGCTAACACACACACACACTCAGCTAAACACACACACATACACAGAGGCTAACACACAACACACAACCCCGCATGGATAGACACACACACATCACAGAGGCTAACACACACATACACACATGCACACAGAGGCTAAACACACACACACACACATACACAGAGGCTAACACACACATACACACTGCACACAGAGGCTAACACACACACACAAAAACACAGAGGCTAACACACACACACATACACAGAGGCTAACACACATAGACACATCACACAGAGCTAACACACACACACATACACAGAGGCTAACACACACATACACACATGCACACAGACTAACACACCATCACACAGAGGCTACCAACACACACAACACACGAGGCTAACACACACACACCCACATCACACAGACTACACACACACATACACACATGCACACAGAGGCTAACACACACACACAAAATACACAGAGGCTAACACACACATACACACATGCACACAGAGCTAACACACACACACACACACAGAGGCTAACACACACATACACACTACACACACTGAGCAACACATACATACACACATCACACAGAGGCTAACACATACATACACAACATCACACATACGCATAATACACACACACACATGCACACAGAGGCTAACACACACATACACACATGCACACAAGTACACACACAACATCACACATGCACACAGAGGCTAACACACACATACACACATGCACACAGAGGCTAACACATACATACACACATGCACACAGAGGCTAACACATACATACACACATGCACACAGGCTAACACACACATACACACATGCACACAGACTAACACATACATACACACATGCACACAGAGGCTAACACATACATACACACATGCACACATAGGCTAACACATACATACACACATGCACACAGACTAACACATACATACACACATGCACACATAGGCTAACACATACATACACACATGCACACATAGGCTAACACATACATACACACATGCACACAGACTAACACATACATACACACATGCACACAGACTAACACATACATACACACATGCACACAGACTAATACATACATACACACATGCACACAGAGGCTAACACATACATACACACATGCACACAGAGGCTAACACATACATACACACATGCACACAGAGGCTAACACATACATACACACATGCACACAGACTAATACATACATACACACATGCACACAGAGGCTAACACATACATACACACATGCACACATAGGCTTACACATACATACACACATGCACACAGAGGCTTACACATACATACACACATGCACACAGAGGCTTACACATACATACACACATGCACACAGACTAATACATACATACACACATGCACACAGACTAATACATACATACACACATGCACACACGTACTACACACACTTAAACACACATACACACGCGCGCGCTACACACACATTAACACACGCAAACACACACGCACGCACACACATTATAACATGCAAATACAAACACACATACACACATAAATAAACAAAAGAATAACATACTCACCACACACACACACACACATCATCATCATCATCATGTACCCTGCCGCATGGCTTTGGCGATCATGGCCCTCCACACGAATCTATCCCTTGTCGCTGCAAGTACATCTCCCACCCTCTCTGTCCTCAGCCACCCTGCAAGTCTGTCCAATATTTTCTTCCTGGGTCTACCTGGTGTTGTCTGTCCCTCCAGCTTTCCTGTTGTGGCTAGGTTCTCTAATTCCCCTTTCCTCATAAAATGACCTATAAATGTT
>JAPXFY010000282.1:27500-32500 GCA_030674185.1 Monoplex corrugatus
ACAGCCGTTCCACTTACCTGTACACAACATGCTTCAGACACTCAGGAATCAACAGCCGTTCCACGTACCTGTACACAACATGCTTCAGACACTCAGGAATCAACAGCCGTTCCACTTACCTGTACACAACATGCTTCAGACACTCAGGAATCAACAGCCGTTCCACGTACCTGTACACAACATGCTTCAGACACTCAGGAATCAACAGCCGTTCCACTTACCTGTACACAACATGCTTCAGACACTCAGGAATCAACAGCCGTTCCACTTACCTGTACACAACATGCTTCAGACACTCAGGAATCAACAGCCGTTCCACTTACCTGTACACAACATGCTTCAGACACTGCTGCTTTGTCTTCTGGCACGGGGAGTTGTTTGGACGGCGTCCAGTTTTTTTGTTTTTGTTTTTGTTGTTGTTGTTTTGTTGTTGTTGTTTTTTTTGGGGGGGGGGAGGTCGGCTTTCAAGCCTTCTCTAGAAAAGATGTGTCCCCAAGTAGGATATCTCTGTTTGCTTCATCTCCAGCTTCTCCTTGCTGAATTTGATTCCAGTCTCTCGGCATCGTTGTAGCAAACAGTTCAGGTTGGTATCATAATCTTTTGCTCCTGCTTCGTCGGTTGGTCCTTTGCCAAAAACAATGATGTCATCATGAACCGTCACCACGCCTGACAGTCCTGCCAGAGCTAATGTCAATGCTCCTCTGGAATTCTTCCGGGGCTGGTGAAATTCCAAGGGGCAATCGTTTCCATCGATATTTGCCACAAGGTGTCTCAAACGTCGTCAGGTAGCTGTATACAACATGCTTCAGGAATTATCAGTCGTTTCACTTACCTACATGCAACACCCTTTAGTTTGAACGACACGCTGGAGAGAAATACTCGTCGCTTCATTTTGTATAATTATGTGTGTGTAGTATAAATAATATTATGGGTAGGCCATAGCATCCACTGGTTACGACTTGTGCGAGCATGGATTGTTGGAAAGCTGTGTTATGTGCAACTGGGTTGATTATGACCTTGTCCTCCAAAGGTGAGTTGACTTTTTGTGTGATTATTCACACTGTGTTTGTCTCTGTGTCTCTGTCTTTGACACTTCCTCTCTCTCTTTCCATCTCTCTTTCTCTCTAACTGTCTGTCTCTCTGTCTCTGTATCTGTCTGTCTGTCTCTCTCTCTATATATATATATCTCTATCTATCTACTCTCACTCTCTATCTATATAATCTATCTATCTCCATCTCTCTCTCTCTAGCTCACTTGCTGGCTCGCTCTCACTCTCGCCCTGTCTCTCTCTCGCTCTCTCTCCCTCTCTCTCTCTCTCCTTCTCTCTCTCTATCTCTCTCTCCCTCTCTCTCTCGCCCTGTCTCTCTATCGTCCTCCCCCCCCCCCCTCTGTCTGTCTGTCTCTCTCTATCTGTCTACTTTTCTATCAATCTGATATCCCCTCGCTCGCTCACTGTCAGTCTCTTTCTGAGTCTCTGTCTGTCTGTCTGTCTGTCTGTCTGTCTCCCTCTCTCTCTCTCTCTTTCTTTCTCTCTCTCTCTCTCTCTCTCTCTCTCTCTCTCTCTCTCTCTCTCTCTATCTCTCTGTAAGCAGATAACTAGCACACGTACACGTGAGCATTTTGAAATTCAGTTACTCTTTATTTTTCAGTCAGATGTTTGAGTGGCTAGGTTTCTGACCATGCCCGTAAGCTGTGTGGTCAGTTCCGCGACCTGTCCAGTGTTTGCATAGACAGGTAGTGAAGGAGGATGTAAATTCTTCTCTGTCTCCACTACCTAACTACCTCCAGTTTGCAGTCAACTTAACCATCCACATCACACGCGAAACATACAGTCCTAGATCCTTGCTTTATAAAGCAATCTTGAAAATAGTTATAAGCATCAAATTTTGTCTGTCTGTCTGTCTGTCTCTCTCCCCTACTCTCTGTCTGTCTGTCTGTCTGTCTGTCTGTCTGTCTGTCTGTCTCTCTCTCTCTCTCTCCAACTCTGCCTCTCTGTCTCTCGGTCTCTGTCTCTGACTCTGTCTGCCTGTCTGTCTGTCTGTCTGTCTCTCTCTCTCCCTCGCTGGCTCGCTCTCACTTTCTCTCTGTCTGTCTGTGTCTGTCTGTCTGTCTGTCTGTCTCTTTCTCTCTCTCTCTTCCTGGCTCGCTCTCACTTTCTCTCTGTCTGTCTTTCTGTCTGTCTGTCTGTCTCTCTCTGTCTCTCTGTCTCTGTCATCTTTTTCTCTTTGAGTATGTCTCTCATACTGTTTTTCTCTCTGTCTATATGTCTGTATGTCTGTCTGTCTGTCTGTATGTCTGTCTGTATGTATGTATGTCTGTCTGTATGTCTGTCTGTCTGTCTGTCTGTATGTATGTATGTATGTATGTCTGTCTGTCTGTATATATGTCTGGCTGTCTGTCTGTCTGGCTGTATGTATGTATGTATGTCTGTCCGTCTGTCTGTATATATGTCTGTCTGTCTGTATGTATGTATGTATGTCTGTCTGTCTGTCTGTCTGTATATATATGTCTGTCTGTCTGTCTGTATGTCTGTATGCATGTATGTATGTCTGTCTGTCTGTCTGTATGTCTGTATGTATGTATGTCTGGCTGGCTGTCTATCGGTTTTGTATCCTTTTGTCTTTTTCGGAGTCTCTCTCTCTCTCTCCCCTCCCCCCCCCCCCCTCGATGGCTTGCTCTCACTTTCTCTCTGTCTCTCTCTGTCTCTATTTCTCTGTCTTTCTGTCTCTGTCTCTCTCTGTCTCTCTCTGTCTTTCTGTCTCTGTCTCTGTCTCTGTCTCTGTCTCTGTCTCTCCCCTTACTGGCTCACTCTCATCCTCGTTCTGTCTCTAGCTCTCTGTCTCTGTCACTTGAAATTACGTTTGGTTTATTTGTTTCTTTCTTAGACAGTTTAATATTACATTTCATCCTTAATTGTACGATGACATGAGATACTGCATTTGATATACTCTTGTATAAAATTTATGCTGACCTGGCCAGCTCATGGGTTTATGTGCAGGCCTAAGGCGTGTGCCATGATCATTGTGGATTTATTCCATCACATGGCACCTCTGACATTAGTGCATATGGAATTCATTCCGGACGCGGAGACGTCATCTTGAGAAACTGAAATTGTACACAATTTACGAAAGTGTATAGACTGGTCCTGACACATAGAGGAAAAACCACATTCATGACAACTATTGATATAATAAACCAAACACAAAGAGAAGGAACATAAATAGAGAAGTGACTAATTATAAATGTGTAGGGCAGAGTTTCAGTTTCAGTTTGAGTTTCCCAAGATGACGTCTCCCCGCTCGGAACGAATTCCATATGTACTAACGTCACAGGTGCCAAGTGTATGCTGACCATGGCACAAGCCTTCAGCCTGCACATAAACCCATGAGCTGGCCATGTGTATGGTGATCATGGCACAAGCCTTCAGCCTGCACATAAACCCACGAGCTGGCCATGTGTATGGTGATCATGGCACAAGCCTTAAGCCTGCACATAAACCCATGAGCTGGCCATGTGTATGGTGATCATGGCACATGCCTTCAGCCTGCACATAAACCCATGAGCTGGCCATGTGTATGGTGATCATGGCACAAGCCTTAAGCCTGCACATAAACCCATGAGCTGGCCATGTGTATGGTGATCATGGCACAAGCCTTCAGCCTGCACATAAACCCATGAGCTGGCCATGTGTATGGTGATCATGGCACAAGCCTTCAGCCTGCACATAAACCCATGAGCTGGCCAGGTCCTGAGGCCCTGCCTGGACTATATTTTACCTAGTATATAGTTTATACTGGTATTTTATCAGCCCACCACGGGAATACATGTAAATGACGTGTGTATGTGTGTATCTTACCTTCAAACAAGGAACATATACATAAAGTAAATAAATAAATAATTAAATGTCTGAATCACAACACAATTAGCTATTCTGTATAAACTCGTCTCACATGACAACCCCCCACCCCCACCCCCACCCCTAGTCAACGCCCAAATGCCCCGCTGTAATCAAGTGTATCGACCAGAAATCGAACCCCGGTTACCCACGTGGCAGGCGAGTATTCTACCACTAGACCACCGATGCTACCTGTGTAGTAGTAGTGCAGACAATAACTAAACGAGAAATGAAATGTTGATAATGATAGGGAAGGTTCCAGAGTTTTCGGGAAATACAGATGTGGTTTCTAAGAAGAATGTTGAGAGTTCCATGGACAGCAAAGAAAACAATCGAGACAGTCTTGATGGAGGCAGACACAAGTAGATCACTCATAAGGAAGATTAGGAAAAGACAGGCAACATTTTATGAGGAAGGGGGAGTTGGAGCACCTGGTCACAACGGGAAAACTGGAGGGAAAGAGAGCACCGGGTAGATCTATGGAGAAAATGCTGGACGGACTTGCAGAGTGGCTGGGGACGAGGAGGGTGGGGGAGATGCTAGGGGCAACGAGAGATAGAGACAGATGGAAGTCCATGATCGCCAACGCCATGCGGCAGGGCACCTGATGATGATGATGATGGTGATGATGATGATGATGATGATGATGATGATGATGATGATGATGATGATGATGATGATGATGATGATAGAGACTTGTTTGTAGACGTACAGCTCCCCGTCAGTGTAAACCGGAAAATGTCAACCAGTGTGTTTTACCAACAATAACATATGGCTGTCAAATGTTGTCTCTGGCAAAAGGAATAATGCAGAAGTTTGAAAAGAAGCCAACGAAGAATGGAAAAGAAAATGCCTGGCATCAAATTAAAAGACAGAAAACCAAATATCACTATTAGACAAAGAACCAAACGTGAGAGACACGGCTGAATATGTCACGAAACACAAAATGGAAATGGAACCCGAAAAACACGAAAACAGAATCTGCTATAGAGTCCTCCGACTTTCTTTGTCTTCTGCTTCACCAAGTTGCTTCTTGTTCCCACCTAACGTCATCTCTCCAACGACTTTTCAGTCTTCCGTCTGATCTTGTGGCTTTTATTGTCT
>JAPXFY010000282.1:37500-40000 GCA_030674185.1 Monoplex corrugatus
TCTAGTGGTGTCAGCTTACTGTTTCATAGACCCACGGGCCTGTTGGCTGCCCATCTTAATGTGTCCATCATTCTGGTGGTGTCAGCTTAATGTTTCATAGGTCCACTGGCCTGTTGGCTGCCCATCTTAATGTTTCCATCATTCTGGTGGTGTCAGCTTAATGTTTCATAGGTCCACTGGCCTGTTGGCTGCCCATCTTAATGTTTCCATCATTCTGGTGGTGTCAGCTTACTGTTTCATAGGTCCACTGGCCTGTTGGCTGCCCATCTTAATGTTTACATCATTCTGGTGGTGTCAGCTTTTTGTTTCAGAAGTCCCTTCCTATTCCAAGACCTTGCCAGCGCATAGAGGTTTGCGTAGGCTCAGGAAGTCTGCCAGATAACTGCTGGCAGATTTTTGGTAGAGCGCATATGGAGCTGTGTGAGTGCGATGAGTCCCTCTTGAACACACTCAAACTGAAACTATTACTTAAAACATTGCTACAAGCTTTGCTTTCGACGTGGTCTGTTTTTTGGCTGTACCTAACAAATAAAATCATTAACAGAATGGAATCATTATAATTGTCCTGTTCTGTCTTGTCTTGTGTGAAGACGTTATATAATATTTTTCATGTCTTTGGTCTGGTATCGTCTTTACTTATCTTGTGTCGTCATTGTCTTGTCTTGTGTGGGAAAAAAGACAATAAATGGTTCGATAAACTATCTCAAAAACAAATGTAATGCCCGCGTTCAAGCAAGCACAAACCAGAAGGAAAAATACAGGAAAAAAGAATGAGAACACGTATTTAATACAACAAGACAAGACAGGCGCAAATTTTCGGCCAACTGGCCTTTGTCAAGCGTAAGATCACAAACAGACAAACACCAGATAAAGAAATTAGGAGAAAAAGACTAAAACCTCCCTGCTGCTCTGCCCAGTGTAAGAAAAGGAATAAACTGGCCGAAAATAACAACAAGATAACAAGATTTTATTTCAGCACAGTGCACCGACACATGGAAAATGTTTTGGTTATGCATACAATCACACTCACGCCTCACAACAATTACAATATTCAACATCATAAAAGACAAGTTCGTCGGTCATCCACGAAATCGAAGAAACACACGCACACAACACACACATCTTCTGGACACTCATGCTCCAGCCACAACCCGTCTTTTACCTGACCGCCCTCCTACCCCCTGGCTCACTCATGAGATTGCCGGTGCAAAACGTGCCCGCCGCAGAGCAGAGCGCCGCTGGCGCAAATCCAAACTCACTGTACACAGGCAACTTTTCCAAGCCTCTAAAACAAAAGTATCCACCCTCATTGCATCTGCAAAAACAAGCTATTTCCAAACCAAAATCCTGAATGCCTCTTCTTCAAAAGAACTCTTTACAACCATGAATCATCTCCTTGGCACACGAAAAGACTTATCTCTCCCAACAAAACATACAAATGAAGAACTCCCATCTGTATTCTCTAAGTATTTCACCACCAAAATACAAACTCTTCGTGACAGGCTTGACAGGACACCCTGTCAACCATGCCCACCTGACCCTTCCTTCTCTGGCACACCTCTCACTACTTTTACCCCAGTCTCACAAGAAGAAATTTTCAACACAATCAGATCCATGTCGTTCAAAACCTGCGAACTGGATCCTCTTCCAGGTTCTCTCTACTCCGATTGTCTCCCTACTCTCCTCCCATTCATTACTGACATCATCAACACTTCTTTTCAAACTGGAACTGTCCCAGATTCTTTCAAGTCTGCTATTGTTCACCCTCTCCTCAAGAAACACAATTTAGACCCAAATGAACTGAAAAATTACAGGCCTATCTCTAATCTCTCTTTCTTGTCAAAACTCCTTGAAAAGGTCGTCCTCAACCAGCTGAACTCTCACCTGTCTGCCAACAATCTCCTCAATCCTTTCCAGTCAGCCTACCGCCAGTGCCATAGCACTGAAACTGCCCTACTACACATTCTCAACAATCTCCTCCTTGCAACTGATACTGGCAAAGTCTCTCTCCTCACACTCCTTGATCTGTCTGCAGCCTTCGATACCAATGACCATGGTATTCTCCTTTCTAGACTTCATCATACTTTTGGCATCTCTGACATTGCTCTCTCCTTTTTCACTTCGTATTTATCAAACAGAAAACAAACTGTTCTCATCAATGGCACTTACTCTCAACCTGCATATCTGACCTGTGGTGTTCCACAAGGATCTGTCCTTGGCCCTGTTCTTTTCACTCTTTATACCTCCCCCCTGTCCACCATCATCAACTCCCACTCTATAAAACACCACTTCTATGCTGATGACACCCAACTTCAAGACAGTGACTCACCTGATAATATACAGCGCCTGTTGACTCGCACCACTGAGTGTTACTCGGACATTAAGAACTGGATGACACACAATAGACTTCAGCTTAATGACGACAAGACAGAAGCTATCCTCATTGGCACCCGTCAGAAACTTTCCCAGCTGCCTCCTCTTTCTCTCCCATTATGTAACA
>JAPXFY010000282.1:47500-62500 GCA_030674185.1 Monoplex corrugatus
ACATGGATGTTGATTACAGAGAAGACCACTGAAGTGCCACATGGATGTTGGTAACAGAGAAGACCACTGAAGTGCCACATGGATGTTGGTAACACGGAAGACCACTGAAGTGCCACATGGATGTTGGTAACACAGAAGACCACTGAAGTGCCACATGGATGTTGGTTACAGAGAAGACCACTGAAGTGCCACATGGATGTTGGTAACACAGAAGACCACTGCAGTGCCACATAGATACTGGTAACAGTGAAGACCACTGAAGTGCCACATGGATGTTGGTAACAGAGAAGACAGACCCTTGAAATGCCACATGGATGTTGGTTACAGAGAAGACCACTGAAGTGCCACATGGATGTTGGTAACAGAGAAGACAGACCCTTGAAATGCCACATGGATGTTGGTTACAGAGAAGACCACTGAAATGCCACATGGATGTTGGTTACAGAGAAGACAGACCCTTGAAATGCCACATGGATGTTGGTTACAGAGAAGACCACTGAAATGCCACATGGATGTTGGTTACAGAGAAGACCACTGAAGTGCCACATGGATGTTGGTAACACAGAAGACCACTGCAGTGCCACATAGATACTGGTAACAGTGAAGACCACTGAAGTGCCACATGGATACTGGTACCAGAGAAGACCACTGAAGTGCCACATGGATCCTGGTAATAGTGAAGACCACTGAAGTGCCACATGGATGTTGGTTACAGAGAAGACCACTGAAGTGCCACATGGATACTGGTACCAGAGAAGACCACTGAAGTGCCACATGGATGTTGGTAACAGAGAAGACAGACCCTTGAAATGCCACATGGATGTTGGTTACAGAGAAGACCACTGAAGTGCCACATGGATGTTGGTAACAGAGAAGACAGACCCTTGAAATGCCACATGGATGTTGGTTACAGAGAAGACCACTGAAGTGCCACATGGATACTGGTACCAGAGAAGACCACTGAAGTGCCACATGGATGTTGGTAACAGAGAAGACCACTGAAGTGCCACATGGATGTTGGTAACAGAGAAGACAGACCCTTGAAATGCCACATGGATGTTGGTAACAGAGAAGACAGACCCTTGAAGTGCCACATGGATGTTGATTACAGAGAAGACCAATGAAGTGTCACATGGATGTTGGTTACAGAGAAGACCACTGAAGTGCCACATGGATGTTGGTAACAGAGAAGACAGACCCTTGAAATGCCACATGGATGTTGGTAACAGAGAAGACAGACCCTTGAAGTGCCACATGGATGTTGATTACAGAGAAGACCAATGAAGTGTCACATGGATGTTGGTTACAGAGAAGACCACTGAAGTGCCACATGGATGTTGGTTACAGAGAAGACCTCTGAAGTGCCACATGGATGTTGGTTACAGAGAAGACCACTGAAGTACCACATGGATACTGGTAACAGAGAAGACCACAGAAGTGCCACATGGATGTTGGTAACAGAGAAGACCACTGCAGTGCCACATAGATACTGGTAACAGAGAAGACCACTGAAGTGCCACATGGATCCTAGTAACAGAGAAGACCACTGAAGTGCCACATGGATGTTGGTTACAGAGAAGACCACTGAAGTGCCACATGGATACTGGTTGCAGAGAAGACCACTGAAGTGCCACATGGATACTGGTAACAGAGAAGACCACTGAAGTGCCACATGGATGTTGGTAACAGAGAAGACCACTGAAGTACCACATGATGTTGGTTACAGAGAAGACCACTAAAGTGCCACATGGATGTTGGTAACAGAGAAGACCACTGAAGTACCACACGGAGATGTTGGAAACACAGAAGACCACTGAAGTGCCACATGGATGTTGGTTACAGAGAAGACCACTGAAGTGCCACATGGATGTTTGTAAGAGAGAAGACCCCTGAAGTGCCACATGGATGTTGGTAACAGAGAAGACCCCTGAAGTGCCACATGGATGTGGGTAAAAGAGAAGACACTGAAGTGCCACATGGATCCTGGTAATAGAGAAGACCACTGAAGTGCCACATGGATGTTGGTAACAGATAAGAGCACTGAAGTGCCACATGGATGTTGGTAACAGAGAAGACAGACCCTGAAGTGCCACATGGATGTTGGTAACAGAGAAGACCACTGAAGTGCCACATGGATGCTGGTAACAGAGAAGACCACTGAAGTGCCACATGGATCCTGGTAATAGTGAAGACCACTGAAGTGCCACATGGATGTTGGTAACAGATAAGACCACTGAAGTGCCACATGGATGTTGGTAACAGATAAGACCACAGAAGTGCCACATGGATGTTGGTAACAGAGAAGACCACAGAAGTGCCACATGGATCCTGGTAATAGAGAAGACCATTGAATTGCCACATGGATCCTGGTAACAGAGAAGACCACTGAAGTGCCACATGGATCCTGTTAATAGATAAGACCACTGAAGTGCCACATGGATGTTGGTAACAGATAAGACCACAGAAGTGCCACATGGATGTTGGTAACAGAGAAGACCACTGAAGTGCCACATGGATCCTGATAATAGAGAAGACCACTGAAGTGCCACATGGATCCTGGTAACAGAGAAGACCACTGAAGTGCCACATGGATGTTGGTAACAGAGAAGACAGACCCCTGATGTGCCACATGGATGTTGGTAACAGATAAGACCACAGAAGTGCCACATGGATGTTGATAACAGAGAAGACCACTGAAGTGCCACATGGATCCTGGTAATAGAGAAGACCACTGAAGTGCCACATGGATCCTGGTAACAGAGAAGACCACTGAAGTGCCACATGGATGTTGGTAACAGAGAAGACAGACCCCTGAAGTGCCACATGGATGTTGGTAACAGAGAAGACCACTGAAGTGCCACATGGATGTTGGTTACAGAGAAGACCACTGAAGTGCCACATGAATGTTGGTTACAGAGAAGACCACTGAAGTGCCACATGGATGTTGGTAACAGAGAAGACCACTGAAGTGCCACATGGGTGTTGATAACAGAGGAGACCACTGAAGTGCCACATGGATCCTGGTAACAGAGAAGACCACTGAAGTGCTACATGGATGTTGGTTACAGAGAAGATCACTGAAGTGCCACGTGGATGTTGGTTACAGAGAAGACCACTGAAGTGCCACATTGATGTTGGTTACAGAGAAGACCACCGAAGTGCCACATGGATACTGATAACAGAGAAGACCACTGAAGTGTCACATGGATACTGGTAACAGAGAAGACCACTGAAGTGCCACATGGATGTTGGTAACAGAGAATATCACTGAAGTGCCACATGGATGTTGGTTACAGAGAAGACCACTGAAGTGCCACATGGATGTTGGTTACAGAGAAGACCACAGAAGTGCCACATGGATACTGGTAACAGAGAAGACCACAGAAGTGCCACATGGATACTGGTAACAGAAAAGACCACAGAAGTGCCACATGGATACTGGTAACAGAGAAGACCAGTGAAGTGCCTCATGGATGTTGGTTACAGAGACGACCACAGAAGTGCCACATGGATACTGGTAACAGAGAAGACCACTGAAGTGCCACATGGATGTTGGTAACAGAGAATATCACTGAAGTGCCACATGGATGTTGGTTACAGAGAAGACCACTGAAGTGCCACATGGATGTTGGTTACAGAGAAGACCACTGAAGTGCCACATGGATACTGGTAACAGAGAAGACTACAGAAGTGCCACATGGATACTGGTAACAGAGAAGACCACAGAAGTGCCACATGGATACTGGTAACAGAGAAGACCACTGAAGTGCCACATGGATACTGGTAACCGAGAAGACCACAGAAGTGCCAAATGGATACTGGTAACAGAGAAGACCACAGAAGTGCCACATGGATACTGGTAACAGAGAAGACCACTGAAGTGCCACATGGATGTTTTGAAAACCGTCCCCAGAGTTTCGAGTTTGTTCAAGAGGTATTCATTACGCTCGGATAACTCCATATGCGCTTCACCCAACTCTGCCTACTATCCCGCATGAAGATCCACACTACGTAATAAAGATCGATACAAGGCGATAAAGGACCAGTATACCTACTATCCCACATGAAGACCCACACCAGGTGATAAAGGACCAGTATGGCTTCTGTTTTACATAAAGACCCACACCAGGTGATAAAGGACCAGTATGTGTACTATCCCACATGAAGACCCACACCAGGTGATAAAGGACCAGTATGTGTACTATCCCACATGAAGACCCACACCAGGTGATAAAGGACCAGTATGTGTACTATCCCACATGAAGACCCACACCAGGTGATGAAGGACCAGTATACCTACTATCCCACATAAAGACCCACACCAGACGATAAAGGACCAGTATGTCTACTATCCCACATAAAGACCCACACCAGGTGATAAAGGACCAGTATGTCTACTATCCCACATAAAGACCCACACCAGACGATAAAGGACCAGTATACCTACTATCCCACATAAAGACCCACGCCAGGTGATAAAGGACCAGTATGTCTACTATCCCACATGAAGACCCACACCAGGTGATAAAGGACCAGTATGCCTACTATCCTACATGAAGACCTATACCAGGCCATAAAGGACCAGTATGCCTACTATCCTACATGAAGACCTATACCAGGGAATAAAGGACCAGTATCTCTACTATCCCACATGAAGACCCACACCAGGCGATAAAGGACCAATATGTCTACTATCCCACATGAAGACCCACACCAGGCGATAAAGGACCAGTATGTCTACTATCCTACATGAAGACCCACACCAGGTGATGAAGGACCAGTATGCCTACTATCCCACATGAAGACCCACACCAGGTGATGAAGGACCCGTATACCTACTATCCTACATGAAGACCCACACCAAGTGAGAAAGGACCAGTGTGCCTAGTATTCTACATGAAGACCCACACCAGGTGATGAAGGACCAGTATGAATACTATCCCACATGAAGACCCATACCAGGTGAGAAAGGATAAGGAAGATTAGGAAAAGACAGGCAACATTTATAGGCCATCTTATGAGGAAGGCGGATTTGGAGCACCTGATCACAACGGGAAAGCTGGAGGGAAAGAGAGCACCAGGTAGACCCAGGGAGAGAATGCTGGACGGACTTGCAGAGTGGCTGGGGATGAGATGGGTGGGTGAGATGCTGGGGGCAATGAGAGATAGAGATGGATGGAAGGCCATGGTCTCCAACGCCATGCAGCAGGGCACCTGATAATGATGATGAGGCCTAATATTCCACATGAAGACCCAAACTAGGTGATGGATAGACAAACTTCCCTGCTGCTGGCATTTGATGGGTAATTCTAAACATTTTATTCCTTTTCTCCCACTGAACGAAGCAACAGGGAAGTTTCAGATTTTTTTTCTGCTGATTTTGTATTTGGTGTTTGTTCGTTTGTGATCTTACGTTTACGCTTGACAAAGGCCAGTTGGCCGAAAATTTGTGCCTGTTTTGTCTTGTCATATTCAATACGCGTTCTGGTTCTATTTCTGTGTTTTTTCTGGTTCCTGTTTGCTTGAACGCGGGCAGTCGCACTTGTTCTAGACCATCCTGGGTTTTCCTACCAAGTTGAGGGTTTGTCTGATAACCAAAACGTGGTCAGTGTGCGGTAGGAAGTATATATACGTGTACACGTGTTTCCGCTTCATCCACTATGAAATCTGATGACACTGAAATGATTGTCGGTTTTCTACCATAAGTTTCAGTTTCTGTTTCAGTTTCAGTTTCTCATGAAGACGTCTCCGCGCTCGTAATGGATTCCGTATGCACTGACGTCACAGGTGCCATGTCATGGAGAAACTCCAGAATGATCACGAAACAAGCCTTAATAAGCCTGCATATAAACCCACGAGCTGGCCAGGTCCTATCTCATCATCATCATCATCATCATCATCATCATCAGGTGCCCTGCCGCATGGCGTTGGCGACCATGGACTTCCAACCATCTCTATCTCTCATTGCCCCCAGCATCTCCCCCACCCTCTTCATCCTCAGCCACTCTGCAAGTCCGTCCAGCATTCTCTCCCTGGGTCTACCTGGTGCTCTCTTTCCCTCCAGCTTTCCCGTTGTGACCAGGTGCTCCAAATCCCCTTCCTCATAAAATGGCTTATAGATGTTGCTTGTCTTTTCCTAATCTTCCTTATGAGTGATCTACTTGTGTCTGCCTCCATCAAGACTGTCTCGTTTGTTTTCTTTGCTGTCCATGGAACTCTCAACATTCTTCTCAGAAACCACAAATTCCTATCTAGATAGTTCCATAACCCTGATGGTCGTAGGGGAGTGAGGTGGCAAAGACCTCAACTTTTCCCGGGGCCAGCACATGAGGGCAGCGCCCATCCCCTCTCCCTTGCTTCAAATTCATATTTATATTCACCTTTTTTTTTTTTCAAACCAAGACATCAGAAAGGCAAGAAGGCTAATTTATTGGTCTTTGAGGGGTGGGACCTGGGAACTCAACCTATCTGTCTGTTTTTTTACCCAGGCAGCCGGGCTTTGCCGTTAGGAAAACAAAATGGTTAAGTTGGCATAAAAATGGGATACAAAAATAAACTTGATGTTTTCCCTTACAGGTGGATGACAGGGAGGTGGACTATGCCTACACCAATTCCTGGTCTGGCCACAGTGAGGGAGGGGCGGTGCATGCCGTGGTTTCCCTGACAACGGGACAGAAGGTGTGGCTACGTAGTTACCAAAACAGTTACTACCTGGATGGTCCCACTGCCTTCAGTGGCTTCCTTCTCCACCGTCATGGCTGAACCGGAACAGACTGGACGAAACTGGACCTGACTGGAATCAACTGATCATAGCCAGTACTGACTAGAAAAAAACTGGATCTGACTGATTAAACTGCATTGAATTATTCCAAGCCTGAATAGACTACAAGAAACTGGATCTAACTGGATTAAGCTAGTTTGAACTGATCTGAGTCTGCATGAAATGGAAGTAAATGGATTCAGCTGCATTTGATTCCTCAGTGAGAATTGTATAGACGAAACTGGATCTCACTGGATGATGTTGGATTGGATTTAACTCGTCAAGAAACTGACTCCAGCTGGATTGGACTTATGTAGAGTAAATGTGACTGGATTTTATGACTGGGTTGCCTCACAGCAATCTGCTATTGGTATCTAATGTGAACACAACATGGCGATCTGTATGGTGACTGAAACGAACAACGCTATATTAGTGTTGACTCTTTTTGTTGTATTTTTGCTTTTCCATCACACTTTGTAAGAATGCTTCTTACCAACAAATGCCTATCAATTAACATCAGAAAGAGAGTCCTTGAATGTTATATAGAACCAATACTGTTGTACAGATGCAAGGCGTGGACAGTCAACAAGCAAAGCCAGAGCAGGATCGAGGCAGCCGAGATGTGGTTTCTCAGAAGAATGTTGAGAGTTCCATGGATAGCAAAGAAAACAAACGAGACAGTCTTGATGGAGGCAGACACAAGTAGATCACTCATAAGGAAGATTAGGAAAAGACAGGTAACATTTATAGGCCATTTTATGAGGAAGGGGATTTGGAGCACCTGGTCACAACAGGAAAGTTGGAGGGAAAGAGTAGACCCAGGGAGAGAATGCTGGACGGACTTGCAGAGTGGCTGGGGATGAGGAGGGTGGGGGAGATACTAGGGGCAATGAGAGATAGAGATGGATGGAAGTCCATGGTCGCCATCGCCATTCAGCAGGGCATCTGATGATGATGATGATGATGATGATGATGATGATGATGATGATGATCCCACTCTGTACGCCACATTAATGGCACCGAACTTGGGATAGTTTTTCGATCGTTATTTCTTTTAACGTCTATTCACACATGTGCTTTTAGACGAAGGACAGTCATTCACAATGCTGTAATGGAGAGATAGTTTCATGGACGGCAAAGAAAACAAACGAGACAGTCTTGAAGAAGACAGGCACAAGAAGATTATTTATAAAGAAGATTAGGAAAAGACAAGCAACATATATAAGACATTCTATGAGGAAAGGGGGATTAGAGCACCTGGTCACAACAGGAAAGCTGCAGGGAAAGAGAGCACCAAGTAGACCCAGGGAGAAAACATTGGACAGACTTGCAGGGTGGCTGAGGACAGTGTACGGGACATGTATTTGCAGCGACAAGGGATAGATTCACGTGGAGGGCCATGATCGCAAAGCTATGCGGCAGGGCACATGACGATGATTATGTCATGACGATGATTATGTAATGACGATGATGACGATGATTATGTAATGACGATGATGCCGATGATTATGTAATGACGATGAAGATGTAATGACGATGATGACGATGATTATGTCATGACGATGATTATGTAATGACGATGATGACGATGATTATGTAATGACGATGATTATGTAATGACGATGATTATGTAATGACGATGATTATGTAATGACGATGATTATGTAATGACGATGATGACAATGATTATGTAATGACGATGATTATGTAATGACGATGATTATGTAATGGCGATGATTATGTAATGACGATGATGACAATGATTATGTAATGACGATGATTATGTAATGACGATGATTATGTAATGGCGATGATTATGTAATGACGATGATGACAATGATTATGTAATGACGATGATGACAATGATTATGTAATGACAATGATTATGTAATGACGATGATGACAATGATTATGTAATGACGATGATGACAATGATTATGTAATGACGATGATGACAATGATTATGTAATGACGATGATGACAATGATTATGTAATGACGATGATGACAATGATTATGTAATGACGATGATGACAATGATTATGTAATGACGATGATTATGTAATGACAATGATTATGTAATGACGATGATGACGATGATTATGTAATGACGATGATGACGATGATTATGTAATGACGATGATGACAATGATTATGTAATGACGATGATGACATGATTATGTAATGACGATGATGACATGATTATGTAATGACGATGATGACAATGATTATGTAATGACGATTGATGACATGATTATTAATGACGATGATGACAATGATTATGTAATGACGATTGTATGACAATGATTATGTAATGACGATGATGACGATGATTATGTAATGACGATGATTATGTAATGTAATGACGATGAATGACGATGATTATGTAATGACGATGTATGACATGATTATGTAATGACGATGATGACATGATTATGTAATGACGATGATTATGTAATGACGATGAATGATGTAATGACGATGATGACGATGATTATGTAATGACGATGATTATGTAATGACGATGATGACGATGATTATGTAATGACGATGATTATGTAATGATGATCGATTATGTAATGACGATGATGACGATGATTATGTAATGACGATGATTATGTAATGACGATGATTATGTAATGACGATGATTATGTAATGACGATGATGATTTATGTAATGATGATGTGACGATGATTATGTAATGACGATGATTATGTAATGACGATGAAGATGTAATGACGATGATGACGATGATTATGTAATGACGATGATTATGTAATGACGATGATGACGATGATTATGTATATGACATGAATGTAATGAGATGATGATGATGGTTATGTAATGACGATGATTATGATGATTATGTAATGACGATGATTATGTAATGACGATGATTATGTAATGACGATGATTATGTAATGCATGATTATGTAATGATGATGATTATGTAATGACGATGATTATGTAATGACGATGATTTGTAATGATGAGATTATGTATGACGATGATTATGTAATGATGATGATTATGTAATGATGATGATTATGTAATGATGATTATGTATGGCGATGATTATGTAATGATGATGATTATGTAATGACGATGAATGTAATGACGTATGACGATGATTATGTAATGATGATTATGTATTGACGATGGTTATGTAATGATGATTATGTAATGACGATGATTATGTAATGATGATTATGCAATGACGATGATTATGTAATGATGATTATGTAATGACGATGATTATGTAATGACGATGGTTATGTAATGACGATGATCATGTAATGATGACGATTATGTAATGACGATGATTATGTAATGATGATTATGTAATGACGATGATTAATGAAGATGACGATTATGTAATGACGATGATTATGTAATGATGACGATTATGTAATGACGATGATCATGTAATGATGACGATTATGTAATGACGATGATTATGTAATGATGATATGTAATGACGATGATTATGTAATGATGCGATTATGTAATGACGATGATTATGTAATGATGATTATGTAATGCGATGATTATGTAATGATGATATGTTTGACGATGGTTATGTAATGATGATTATGTAATGACATGATTAGTATGCGATATATGTATGACGTGATTATTATGATGATATGATGACGTATTGTATGACGATGTTATGTAATGACGATGATATGTAATGATGAGTTATGATGTGATGTAATGCGATGATTATGTAATGAGATTATGTATGCATGATATGTATGACATGTATGATGACTGATCTGTATGATGCGATTATGTATGATGATTATGTAATGACGATGATTATGTAATGACGATGATTATGTAATGACGGTGATTATGTAATGATGATGTAATGACGATGATTATGTAATGACGTGATTTGTATGACGATGTATGATGTGATTATGTATGACGATGATTATGTAAGACGATGATTGTAATGTGATTATGATTACGTGATGTATGTATGTGATGATACGTAATGTGATGTGATGTATGATGATTACGTATGATGATTATGTAATGATGATTATGTATGATGATTATGTAATGATGATTATGTAATGACGATGATTATGTATGCGATGATAGTAATGACGTGATTATGTAATGAGATGATTATGCAGATGACGTTATGTATTGACGATGATGACGATGATTATGTAATGACGGTGGTATGTAATGCGGTGAATGTATGACGATGGTATGTAATGACATGTTAGATGATGATTAATGCGATGATGACGATGATTATGTAATGACGATGATTATGTATGACGAGATTTAATGAGGGGTTGAGACGTGATTATGAATGACGTGATTAGTAATGACGATGATGACGAGATTATGTAATGACTATTATGTGATGACGGTGGTTATGTAATGACGGTGGTTATGTAATGACGGTGATTATGTAATGACGATGATTATGTAATGATGATGATTATGTAATGATGATGATTATGTAATGACGATGATTATGTAATGATGATGATTATGTAATGACGATGATGCCGATGATTATGTAATGACGATGATGACGATGATTATGTAATGACGGTGATTATGTAATGATGATGATTATGTAATGATGATTATTATGTAATGATGATGATTATGTAATGATGATGATTATGTAATGACGATGATTATGTAATGATGATGATTGTGTAATGATGATTATTATGTAATGATGATGATTATGTAATATGATGATTATGTAATGACGATTATTATGTAATGATGATGATTATGTAATGATGATTATTATGTAATGATGATGATTATGTAATGATGATGATTATGTAATGACGATGATGCCGATGATTATGTAATGACGATGATGACGATGATTATGTAATGACGGTGATTATGTAATGACGATGATTATGTAATGACGATGATTATGTAATGACGATGATTATGTAATGACGATGATTATGTAATGGCGAGGATGACGCTGGAGATAATACTCGTCATGCTATAAAATTCCATTCTGGGTTAAAATTGCGTGACATGGGTATACTCTACATTCATTTTCATAATGTATCTTAGTACCAACCAGACCCAAAAGATACAGACACATGCAGTGTTGGTCACAAGATTTGAGCAATGCCTTCAATGATGCACCCAGGAAATGGATGAGACTCAAATATTTGCTCCAGTTCTTCTAAATGAGCCCGTAGCAAACTCAACTCTGCATAGAGTCGAAAAAATCCCACAGTTGGTTTTGGTGGGACAGTTGGGATTCAAACCCTCAACCTTCCAGTCAATAATACATTGCACTTATTATGACACTATAGCAACTGGTGCACTGATTGTTCTTCAACGTGTACAATGTTTATGTATATTCCCTTTGTGTACTTGAGGATTGTTAATTAATCATGGCAGTGGTTTTTGTTGTTGTTGTTGTTGTTGTTGTTGTTTATTTTTATGCTCAGTATTCTATACACTCCCACTCTATTGTCAGCGAGTGACAATAAGCATATGTATTGCTCGTGTGTGTGTGTGTGTGTGTGTGTGTGTGTGTGTGTGTGTGTGTGTGTGTGTGTGTGTGTTGTGTATGTGTGTATGTGTTCGTGTGTGTGTGTGTGTGTGTTCGTGTGAGGTGTGTGTGTGTGTGTGTGTGTTTATGTGTGTGTGTGTGTATGTGTGCTTGTGTGTTGCTGTGTGTGTGTGTGTGTATTTGTGTGTTTGTGTGCGTGTGTGTGTGTGTTTTGTGTGTGTGCGTGTGTGTGTGTGTGTGCGTGTGTGTGTGTGTGTGTGTGTGAGTGAGTGTGTGTGTGTGAGTGTGTGTGTGTGTGTATGGGCATGCGCGTGCGTGCGTGCGTGTGTGTGTGTGTGTGTGTGTGTGTGTGTGTGTGAGTGAGTGAATGTGAGTGTGTATGCGATGCGCGTGCGTGAGTGTGTGTGTGTGTATGTATGTATGTGAGTGTGTGTGTGCGTGTGTGTGTGTGTGTGTATGTATGTGTGTGTGTGGTGTGCGCGCGCGCGTTGTATTTTGCAGTTCTATTTCACTGTGTTGTGTTCTGGTTTGTACTGTTGTGTTGTGCTGTGTTGTGTTATGTTGTGTTGTGTTGTGTTGTGTTGTGTTGTGCTGTGTTGTGTTGTGTTGTGTTGTGTTGTGCTGTGCTGTGCTGTGTTGTGTTGTGTTGTGTTGTGCTGTGTTGTGTTGTGTTGTGTTGTGTTGTGCTGTGCTGTGCTGTGCTGTGTTGTGTTGTGTTGTGCTGTGCAGTGCTGTGCTGTGCTGTGCTGTGTTGTGTTGTGCTGTGTTGTGTTGTGTCGTGTCGTGTCGTGTTGTGTTGTGTTGTGTTGTGTTGTGTTGGGTTGTGTTGTGTTGTGTTGTGCTGTACTGTGTTGTTCTGTGCTGTGCTGTGCCGTGTTATGTTGTGTTGTGTTGCGTTTGTTGTGTTGTGTTTGTTGTGTTGTGTTTGTTCTGTTGTATTGTGTTGTGTTGTGTTGTTCTGTGCTGTGCTGTGCCGTGTTATGTTGTGTTGTGCTGTACTGTGCTGTGCTGTGCTGTGAGAGAGAGAGAGAGAGAGAGAGAGAGAGAGAGAGAGAGAGAGAGAGAGAGAGAGAGAGAGAGAGAGAGAGAGAGAGAGCATGCATCACAACAAGAACAAGTATACACATGACGTGCAGAAGAATACGTAATTCACGCGTCTAGGTTTGAAAAAAAAATCGGTTTAACGACTTCCCACGAACTCAAATTGTCATGCAACAAGATTCCAGCCAGTACTTGTGGTGGTCCATCGAGAGCAAAGAGGTCTAAAACTAGCAACACGTGTGACTGGCATGGGATCGTTGGAACAATTTTAGGGCCACCTGGGCTTATTCACCACCACCACACCGCCACAGATTAAGAACCTCCTTCTTCACTAAGGGCCCCGGCCCACCTCACCTCTAGAGTTCATTAACGGTAGACTGTCTCCTGCGGCGATTTTTATGTAATGCCACCTCTGAACTAAGAGATTAATATTTACAGTTTTGTTTATTTCTTCAAGATATCAGATATCCCTTTTTGAATACACGAAAAGAACAACATAAAAATATGAGAAACAACGTTTGAGAAGAAGAAGAAGAAGAAGACGAAGAAGAATGCGAAGAAGAATGCGAAGAAGAATGCGAAGAAGAATGCGAAGAAGAAGAAGAAGAAGAAGAAGAAGACGAAGAAGAATGCGAAGTAGACGAAGAAGAAGAAGAATGCGAAGAAGAAGAAGAAGAATGCGAAGAATGCGAAGAAGAATGCGAAGAAGAATGCGAAGAAGAAGAAGAAGAATGCGAAGAAGAAGAATGCGAAGAAGAAGAATGCGAAGAAGAAGAAGAATGCGGAGAAGAAGAATGCGAAGAAGAATGCGAAGAAGAAGAATGCGAAGAAGAAGAAGAATGCAAAGAAGAATGCGAAGAAGAAGAAGAATGCAAAGAAGAATGCGAAGAAGAATGCGAAGAAGAATGCGAAGAAGAAGAAGAATGCGAAGAAGAAGAATGCGAAGAAGAATGCGAAGAAGAAGAAGAATGCAAAGAAGAATGCAAAGAAGAATGCGAAGAAGAAGAAGAATGCGAAGAAGAAGAAGAATGCAAAGAAGAATGCGAAGAAGAATGCGAAGAAGAAGAAGAATGCAAAGAAGAATGCGAAGAAGAAGAAGAATGCGAAGAAGAATGCGAAGAAGAAGAAGAATGCAAAGAAGAAGAAGAATGCAAAGAAGAAGAAGAATGCGAAGAAGAATGCGAAGAAGAATGCGAAGAAGAAGAAGAATGCGAAGAAGAATGCGAAGAAGAAGAAGAAGACGAAGAAGAAGAAGAAGAAGACGAAGAAGAAGAAGAATGCGAAGAAGAATGCGAAGAAGAAGAAGAAGAGAAGAGAAGAATGCGAAGAAGGAAGAGATGCGAAGAATGAAGAAGAAAAGAAGAAGAAGAAGAATGCGAGAAGGAAGAAGAAGAAGAAGAAGAAGAAGAGAAGAAGAAGAAGAAGAAGAAGAAGAAGAAGAAGAAGAAGAAGAAGAATGAAGAAGAAGAAGAGAAGAATGGAAGAAGAATGAAGAAGAAGAAGAAGAAGAGAAGAAGAAGAAAAGAAGAAGAAGAATAGAAGAAAAAAGAAGAAGAAGAAGAAAAGAGAAGAAGGAAGAAGAAGAAGAAGAATGCGGAAGAAGAAGAAGAAGAAGAAGAAGAAGAAGAAGAAGAAGAAGAAAAGAAAAGAATGAGAAGAAGGAAGAAGAAGA
>JAPXFY010000282.1:65000-67825 GCA_030674185.1 Monoplex corrugatus
GAAGAAGAAGAAGAAATCCATTTATACAGTGGAAACATACATGTCAGAGAATATTCGTTGCACTTTGCGAACAGTCGTTATTACAGTAATGTGGTACAACAATAGGCACATACACTGATACGACAATGCACTTATGCATGTCAATGGCAATACATTATAATGCAGTACATACATATGGAACAGATTTTATTTATATGAAAGCATGCAGGCATCACGCACGCACGCACTCACACACATACACACACACACACAAACCCACACACACACACACACACACACACACACACACACACACACACACACACACACACACACACACACACACACACACACACACTCGCACGCGCGCGCGTGCGCCATGATACAAAAACGATCGTTATCATGCCCAGCCGAAAGAAAAGAAAAGTAAAACAAAAAACGGGGGAAATATGCAAAAAATGGAATCTACTACGTCTCGGGAGAAAACTAAAAATGCAGGTAGATAAAAACTCAAATAACAGTAATAACAAGATTTACAAGAATGAGGACGAGAACAACATGTTATCTGGTCAAAAATTATCTCAACAAGCGTGTAGCGGTATCAGCAGAAACAGCAGCTTACTTTTTACTTTTTCATTCCGCTTGTACCAGTGGCATCGCGGGGAGATACAGTCGTCTGTCAGCAGCAAGGCGGTGGCCTGGAGAAGGGACATCTCGTGAGCTCTGAGGGTGTCTGCCACGGAGTCGCTCCACCGTCGTCTTGGTCTTCCTCTGGCTCTCCAGCCAGAGTATCTGGTGTTGTGTGCCCGAAGAGCTGGATGGTTTAGAAACAGAAACAGCAGCAAAAAACGAGAAAACTCGTGTGAGATGGTTCCTGGTAGTTGTGAAAAATAAATAAATAACCTGGACATTTCAACTGGCAAAACGTGCGAACATCGTAGTGAAAAAGGGACATTTTCAAAACACAAGTTAAGTGACAAATGAGCACGTTTTTATAAACAGAAACCACTCTACAGGCTTCTGTTTATTACATTGATAATGATCATGGCATTAGCAGGAACTGATGTAGCGGAAATGCTATGGAAAAGAAAAAAACCACCAGCGTACTGGAATTGTGTAAACTTACCAACATATGTAGTAAGATCCTAAACAAGTGTGACTGCCCGTGCCCAAGCAAACAGGAACCAGAAGAACAAGAAAACCAATATAAGCGCGTATCCAACAAAAACAAAACAAAACAAGCGCAAATTTTCGGCCAACTAGCCTTTGTCAAGCGCGAACGCACGGTCACAAACAGATCACAAACACCAAACAATGGATAATAAAAACGGGACTAAAAACTTCCCTGCCGCCTCGTCCAGTGGGTAAGAAGGGGACCAAATGGAATGCCCATGTCTTCATGAGCAGTAGTAAGAAGTTGTATGTAGTAATAAGGGGGCTCTGTCGATCTTTAATAAGGGTAACAATTCAAAACAATATATCTATATGAATATAACATGTCGACAAGCTTGCACTGATAACCTTGGATAAAGTGGCACTATAATACCAGTAGTGGTAAAACGTGTAGTAAATGAGTGTTATTGGTGCTAGTGTTACTACCAGAGTAGACAACAATAGAAGATTTCATGAGGGAAGTCAGTTGAAAACCATGGTAGTAACAGTTGTATTAGTAGTGATAGTAGTAGTTGAAGACGTAGTGTAGGTACCGATGATAGTGGTAGCACTAATAATAATGAAGGTATCATGTGGATGTCCTAATTCATCAAAACGCTCAAAAAGTGTACTGCAATTGGATAATCTCTGAGAATCAAAAAGCCAAACAAAAATACAATATTGAAATATAAGACATATATATACTAGTCACAACAAGTTAAGCACAGGTCCTTGGACACAGGGGGCTGATCCATTCCTTCAGAAAACATTATTTTCTTTTTGTTATGCGGCAACCAGTGATGGAATCTCAAACAGCAGTGTTTGGGCGAGCCTGTGGCAACTTGTAGTGCGCATGGGGGTCTTGGTGACCTCGTTGCCGCGCGGGATAAAAAGTGCAAAGTTGCGGTAAATGTGCCTGTTTTGCAGTGAGCTTGCTGGTGACACAAGATGTGTAAAATGAAAAATTCGTTATACCCGTGCAAGAGCAGTCTTTCGAGTGAGTTTTATGCCCCTTCCTTATGCTTTATAAGCGCGGGCTTGGTTACTGTCAGCCCGTTTCTCACCATGCCACCAAGAAGAAAACTTAGCACCTTTGACAAAACCAGGCGATTGCGTGGATGCAAGATGGCATTGCCAAGGCTGAAGTGGCGCGATGACTTGATGTGCATCATTCAGTTATTGTTAGACTGAACCAGCGTTTTAGGGCGACCAACAGCGTTGAAGAGAGGCCACGGTCAGGTCGGCCTAGGCAGACGACTCCAAGAGAAGATCGGTTCATCGAGAGGCAGTCCTACTGCAGCGGGATGCCACCTCAATCAGCATCCAACGGCAGCTTCGTAGGGCAACTAACACCATCCTCAGCCGTCAAGCCATACGAAACCGTCTTCACCACTTTGGCCTCAGATCACGTCGTCCAGCTGTGCGACCACGACTGCTAGCAGCCCATAAGCTGGCTCGCCGAGCTTTCTGCCAACGTCATGCGAGATGGAACCAACAACAGTGGTCTCAGGTCCTCTTTGGAGGGTTTGGTGAACGTTACATTGATGCAGCTGTTCGTGAGACCCGGGCCTTCAGGGGAGGGTCTGTTTTTGGTATGGGGTGGGCCCTCAACCTCCACCCCCAAGACACCACTCTAAACCCCCATTTGACGGAAACCCCACAGGCCTCCGCTAAACGGGGGTGAAATACTGGCG
>JAPXFY010002826.1:7500-12500 GCA_030674185.1 Monoplex corrugatus
AGGTAGATAGATAGAGAGAGGTAGATAGATAGAGAGAGGTAGATAGAGAGAGAGGGGACACAGAAAGGAAAAGAGACAAATAGAGAGAAAGAAAGAGAGGGAGATAGGACAAGATTCTTCTATCTAGGAAGGTAGTAGATAAAAAACACTTGCGAGATTTTTCACATTTAGCCCTGACCAACAGTGTGGAGAGAGAGAGAGAGAGAAAGAGAGAGAAAGAAAGAAATAAGGAGAGAGAGAGAGAGAGAGAGAGAGAGAGAGAGAGAGAGAGAGAGAGAGAGAGAGAGAGAGAGAGAGGACAAAAAACCAACCAACCAACCAACCAACCAACCAACCATTATGCTGTCGGTTTGGTAGTGATGGTAGTGATCATCATCATCATCATCATCATCATTACGATATCATTATTTACAAGGCACTCAATCTTTACGTACAAATTAAATCAAAACACACACTCTCGTCGTTCACTAAAACATTTCACTCATATTGACGAAAACGCTTTGACTCCCGCAGCCTATCCACCAACCGCAAAAACTTAACCCTTTGACTCCTTCACCCTACCCTTTGACTCCTTCACCCTACCTACCAGCTTCCTACATGAAGCTAGTGGATAGGGTGCGGGAATCAAAGTATTAAGGGTACGAAGCATGTAATATGTGACCCATTCTCACAAAAGGCACAATAAGTCTCAGTTTGGGCATTTTCAGGTTTTGGTATCACTATAAAGTTTACAATCTCAGCTTTCAAATGGTACTAAAGTTGAGTTTCAGGCTACAAAAACAAAAAAAGTTATGGGCTTTCAAAGATGAGAGGGGTCAAGTCAGCCATTTTGAGAAAAAACTGTTGAAGAGAATAGGCCTGAATTGAAAAGGTATAGTCAGAAACTCCCTAGCAACAAGCATTAAATATCAACCAAATCAGCTGACATTCCATACTTCCCTTGTTTACTTAATTATTGTCCATCCATCCAAAACGACAAAAAGAAAAATAAATTTAAGAAAAGCGTACTTTAATCACCAAAATGTTACGGAATATTTTGAAAGGAGAAGAAAACATTAAAACACACAAAAAAAATGATACTTATCGATTGAATTTGACTTTATTGTGTTAGGACATGGTGTAAAAGTGGTTATAAAGCAATGAAATGCAGAAAACTCAGAATCGACTTATTGTCCCTGTTCAGTTTTCAGCCCACAGCAGCAGAAGAAGGCCTCACCCGACTTAATGTACCTTTAGTCAGAGCGGGTTACATATACACCTGAAGGGGAAAGGACAGGAAAGGAACGAGAGAAAGGGGATAAAGGGAGGAGGGGGGGGGGCGCTGGATTAATTCATCAGTTCATATTGCTTATAGCCCAGCCGATCACTAGAGCCATATCAGGGCTAACACCACGTCAAAAAGAAAAGAACAACCCGTTAAGACAAAAGACAACAGTTACAAACCATGCTCACCGTCAACCTTGCAAATTTAAAATGCCACTAAAGAAAGACACGTAAAATCACATCAAGTGAAATTTATTGATCTCTTGTAAAAACTGGAAAATTGCATCAGGAGGGACGTCTAGAAAGAGCTTCTTTAAGGAATCCGCTGCGTAATGCTTTTGTCTCACGTCGCACAAGTCCCAGCAATCAAGGAGGCGGTGTCTGATGCTCAACGGCTCGTCACACGGTATACACCATGGTGCTTCTTCATTTTTCAAAAGGTACGAGTGAGTGTAGGATGTGTGACCCGTGCGTAATCTACTTAACACTGTCTTTTTCTTACGGTTTCCTGCAGCAGATGGGAGAATTTCTTTCAGGTTAGGGCGGATTTGGAAAAGTTTGTTATCTGTTTCTTCATTTCAATCCTCCTGCCACAGATTTCTCACGTAACTGTGTACTTTCGATTTAACATCTGTGTAAGGGATCAAGGACTCAGACATCTTTTTCACTGTGGCCTTCTTGGCCAGGTAGTCAGCCTTTTCATTGCCGCTAGATTAAAAAGAGATGTTTTCGAGTCAGGAATGGTAAAGAAACGAGTAGAAGAAGATGCCACATGCTAAAGATTTGATGTTTTGAGTTCAATCCCAGCTCGAAAAACAAACACAAACAAACAAACAAACAAACAAACATGGTTTCAGTTTCAGTTTCTTAAGATGACGTCTCCGCGCTCGGAACGAATTCCATATGCACTAACGTCACGGGTGCCATGTGTATGGAGATCATGGCAGAAGCCTTAAGCCTGCACATAAACCCATCAGCTGGCATTTCATAAAACCTACCACTGGGATAAAAAGACAGAAAGAAACAAAAAAACACCGCCACCACCATCACCACTACCACCACCATCACCACCACCACCACCACCACCACCACCAACAACAACAACAACAACAACAGCAACCCTAGACTGATTGTTTCTGGTGGTGCCAGCTTTGACTTTTATGCACCCTGTTCTCTTCTCTCGATCCCCCGTGCCTGCCTCCCCATTTCAAGACCTTGCCAGCGCGTAGGGTTTGGCGTAGGCTTAAGGAGTCTGCCTGATAATTACTAGCAGATTGGGGTGGAGTTCAGATCGAGCGGAGCGCTTATTGAATTGTCATGCGCGCGCGCGCGCGCGTGTGTGTGTGTGTGTGTGTGTGTGTGTGTGTGTGTGTGTGTGTGTGTGTGTATGTGTGTGTGTGTGTGTGTGTGTGTGTGCGAGAGAGAGAGAGAGAGAGTGGTGTGTATGTATGTGTGTGTGTTTGTATATGTGTGTGTTTGTATGTGTGTGAGTGTATGTATATATATATATATCTGTGTGTGTGTGTATGTATATACTACACGTCATTATTGAAGGGCCAGGAACGTTTTTGAGTCAATTTTTGAAAGGAGAAATAACCTATTTTCTCTTACTCTTTTCTCCAATTCGTTGCCGTAACTGAATGGATAAGAGCTCAGACAACATTGCAGTTTCCTTTTGGCACGTGTTTGGGGATTTGCCGATTTGCAATGGGCGGCCCAAGGAAGACAATTTCCACACGAAATTGTCGAATCTTCAGCAGGGTCTCTCTGACGACGCAGGCAAGGTAGCGACAAAATTCGCTTTGCACGTGCAAGGCAAGCCCTTTTTGAACACTACTCCAGCCAAAGTTGCCCGCAGACGAGGATAAAAAGGACCCGTTCTTGGTTCGTTTTAACCATGCTTGCAAGACGACGGATGACGGATGAGCAGCGGGGGAGAGCCCTCGCTCTGCTTGATGAAGGCCTAGCGCAGCGGGAAGTTGCTAGACGACTTGAAGTGTCGCATTCCACAATCCAGAGACTGCTGGAGCGCTTCAATGAGACTGGAGCAGTCCAGGAAAGGCGTCACACGGGTCGACCCAGAGTAACAGCAAGACCGCTACCTTGCCCTCTCCGTCCTGAGGGAAAGGGCATCCACTGCGGTGACCTTGAGGGGTCAGCTGAGGGACGCAACAGGTGCTAACATCAGCTGCAGCACGGTGAGAAGACGGCTACATGAGGCAAACTTGAGGTCACGGAGACCGGCCGTCCGACCCGTGCTGTCACCGGTCAACAGAGTGCGCCGCATGACCTGGGCCAGGGAGCACGTGACCTGGACAAGGCAACAGTGGGCCCGGGTCTTGTTTTCGGATGAGTCCAGGTTCACCCTGACCTTTAACGATGGCCGGGCTCGGGTGTGGCAACGTCAAGGGGAGAGGTTCGCTGACGCCACTGTCCAAGAGCATAACCGGTACGGCGGCGGGTCGGTGATGGTGTGGGGTGGCATGAGCCGTGGTACCCGGACCCCCCTGCTCCCCATTGACGGCATCCTGAACGGGGTCCGGTACCGGGACGAGGTTCTGGCGGCCGTGGCACTGCCTGCGCTTGTGGACCTTGGTCAAGGCGCCATCTTCCAGGACGACAATGCACCTGCGCATCGAGCACGCCTTGTGACCGACTTCCTGGAGCAGCATGAAGTCGTCCGTATGGCCTGGCCAGCGTGCTCACCTGACCTGAACCCAATTGAACACCTCTGGGATGTGCTCGGGAGGCGCATCAGGGACAACCACCCCCACCGGGCACCCTGGCCAGGCTGGTCGACATCCTGCAGATCGAGTGGGCGGCCATCCCTCAGGACACACTCCGTACCCTTGAGGGGTCGATGCATCGGCGCTGTGAAGCATGCATCCAGGCTCGGGGCGGACACACGCGATATTGAAAACAGATTGGCCAAATCTGACACTTTCTGTTTTTTGAAAAGGGGGGGATGTTCCTTTAAATGCATGTGCTGTTCACTAATGGGTCATTGTGCTAATTTCTTTTTCCAAAACAGGTGTGGAAATGATGAAATAAAACATAGAATCAATTCTAAACATTGTCAATTATTTCAACTTAAAATTAGAGAGGAAGGAAGAAGTGGCCCTTAAATTATGATTAGGAGTATATATACAATGTATCTTCTCTCTCTCTCTCTCTCTCTCTCTCTGTGTGTGTGTGTGTGTGTGTGACTGTGTCGATTTGTGCACAGAGCACAGGGCAAAGACAGGGCCCTACTTTCATCACACCTGCATTATGCTCTGTCCCATTGTATATGTGTGTGTGTGTGTGTGTGTGTGTGTGTGTGTGTGTGTGTGTGTGTGTGGGTGTGTGTGTGTGTGTGTGGTGGTGTGTGTGTATGTGTGTTGTGTTGCGTGTGAGTGTGTGTATGTGTGTGTGTGTGTGTGAGTGAGTGGTGTGTGTGTGTGTGTGCTGTGTGTGTGAGTGGTGTGTGTGTGTGTGTGTGGTGTGTGAGTGGTGTGGTGTGTGTGTGGTGTGTTGTGTTGTGTGTGAGTGACTGAGTGAGTGTGTGTGTGTGTGTGTGTGTGTGTGTGTGTGTGTGTGTGTGTGAGAGAGAGAGAGAGAGTGTGTGTGTGTGTATGAGAGAGAGAGAGAGAGAGAGAGAGAGAGAGTGTGTGTGTGTGTGTGAGTGTGTGTGTGTGTGTGAGTGTGTGTGTGACAGTGTCAATTTGTGCACAGAGCACAGGGCAAAGACATGGCCC
>JAPXFY010002826.1:17500-20000 GCA_030674185.1 Monoplex corrugatus
ATGCGCGAATGCATTGATGTGTGTACTTAATTTTCTTTATTTTTCCTGTTGTGTAGGTTTTGAAGCAGTTATAGCCCTGATATAGCTCTGCGCAGTCGGCTGTCGAAGTATTGTATAGCTTTTGAAGCGGTTTTAGCCCTGATGTAGCTCTGCGCAGTCGGATGGGCTTTAAACAAACATAACAGGAACAGCTTTCCCTATATCTTTAACTCCACGACAGTTTGACAAAGTAAAAAACACACAATACAGCCTAACACAGTAAACTTCACTTCACTTCAGCTTGTTTGGGTCCGTTGTTGGACATAAGCCTTCTTCATCGCACGCCACTGTTGCTGGTTAACTGCTGTTCTGGTCCATTGTTTGTCGAACTTTTCTAGATCGTCTCGCCATCTGGTTCTCTGGCGACCTCTGTTCCTGTTTTTGGCTTCGAGGGATCCAATGCGTCACTTTGGCGGTCCATCTGTTGTCAGATCTCCTAATGACATGACCAGCCCAGCTCCACTTTCGTTCACAAACTGTGTCTAATATGTCTTGGACCTTCGTTTTTCCTCTTACCCATGCCGCAGTTTTCCGGTCCTTCCAGGAGATTTCACATCATGATCCGTTCGTGGGCCCTTTGCATGGTTCACAGTTTTAGGAGCTGACGTTTCGTCAGGTTCCAAGTTTCGGCTCCATATGTCACAGTGGATGTTATGCACGCGTCGTACACTCGGCGTTTTAATACAATCGGCCAGACAGCCAGACACAATTACAGCACGACAAAACCCTTACCACATTTCTTTTTGTTTAAAGCCCTGTAACATGACTTTTCTTTTGTTTAAAGCCCTGTAACATGACTTTTCTTTTTGTTTAAAGCCCAGTAACATGACTTTTCTTTTTGTTTAAAGCCCAGTAACATGACTTTTCTTTTTGTTTAAAGCCCAGTAACATGACTTTTCTTTTTGTTTAAAGCCCAGTAACATGACTTTTCTTTTTGTTTAAAGCCCAGTAACATGACTTTTCTTTTTGTTTAAAGCCCAGTAACATGACTTTTCTTTTTGTTTAAAGCCCAATAACATGACTTTTCTTTTTGTTTAAAGCCCAATAACATGACTTTTCTTTTTGGTTAAAGCCCAGTAACATGACTTTTCTTTTTGGTTAAAGCCCAGTAACATGACTTTTCTTTTAATTGGTTAAAGCCCAGTAACATGACTTTTCTTTTTGTTTAAAGCCCAATAACATGACTTTTCTTCTTGGTTAAAGCCCAGTAACATGACTTTTCTTTTTGGTTAAAGCCCAGTAACATGACTTTTCTTTTTGGTTAAAGCCCAGTAACATGACTTTTCTTTTTGGTTAAAGCCCAGTAATATGACTTTAGAGCGATCACTTTTAAAATTAAAACGCGTGCGCGCCGTGACAGATCGGGGTCTGAAAGAGGACGCGGCATGAAGGACAACAGACATCTATGATTACTGTTCTGGTGCCAGAGAGATTCCAGCTATGTGTGGGTGTACGTGCCGCCGGCTGTGCCGGCACTCCGCACCCAGATTAGAGAGATTAAGTTCCTCATGCATCGCTTGGTGGTGGTTTTTACTTACGGCGGGGGTGGGGGAGGGGGAAGTGGGGGGGGGGGGCGAGGGAGGGGGAGGGGGTGGGGGATTGTTTTGTGTGGACACAGTCATGGCTTGGAGTGCTGTTTGTTTTTAAGCTGATCACATAGTTGATAATGTGTGTGTGTGTGTGTGTGGGGGGGGGGGGGGAAGTGGTGACGAATTGGCACTTTTCACCGTTTGGTTTTGTGTTTTGTTATGACATCAAGGCTACTGTCGTTTAAGCAGACCAGAGTATTTATAATAGAACTGTGTAGCGATGTACTGTATTATAATTGTATTGTACTGTCAAGAAACAGCTGCGGATTGGTGAGGATAAACTGTCAGCTGCTGCAGCAGAAAAGCGAGCTCGCAGAAAAGGGACGACAGCCAACAGGCCATCATCAGCATACATATGCGACCGCTGCGACAGAGACTGCCTCTCTCGCATTGGTCTCTACAGTCACCGGCGACGCTGCTTGGACCAAGCAGACAGCCCAACTAGACATTAGGTCGGATGTACTTTATCCATGGACAGCCACGACCGAAAGAGGCCTACTACTGTCAAATTATGTTACGCTGTATTATGAAGTGTCGTGGTCTGGTTGGATCTTTTAACAGAGCCATGGACTCAAGATCTGATATCTGGAGTTCAATCCCAACCCGAAATATTAAAACCAAACCTGTCCACCGCCTGTCTTATTAACCCCTTGACTCCCACACCCTGTCCACCAGCATCCTGCATTGTGAACAATGGTAACAGATCAAAAACTTAACCCTTTGATTCCCTCACCCTATTCACCAGCTTACTGTTGAAGTATTGTGTGTTTTGAGATGGTTGTGGCCCTGATATGGCTCTACGGAGTCGGCTGGGCTTTAACCTGATATGGCTCTACATAGTCGGCTGGGCTTTAAGCAAAATAACAATAAAA
>JAPXFY010002827.1:5000-7500 GCA_030674185.1 Monoplex corrugatus
GACTGTGCATCAGTGGTATTGTCTTCACTGCTGGTTATTTATAGACTGTGCATCAGTGGTATTGTCTTCACTGCTGGTTATTTATAGACTGCATCAGTGGTATTATCTTCACTGCTGGTTATTTATAGACTGCATCAGTGGTATTGTCTTCACTGCTGGTTATTTATAGACTGCATCAGTGGTATTGTCTTCACTGCTGGTTATTTATAGACTGCATCAGTGGTATTGTCTTCTCTGCTGGTTATTTATAGACTGTGCATCAGTGGTATTGTCTTCACTGCTGGTTATTTATAGACTGTGAACAAGTGGTATTGTCTTCACTGCTGGTTATTTATAGACTGTGCATCAGTGGTATTGTCTTCACTGCTGGTTATTTATAGACTGTGCATCAGTGGCATTGTCTTCACTGCTGGTTATTTATAGACTGTGCATCACTGATATTGTCTTCACTGCTGGTTATTTATAGACTGCATCAGTGGTATTGTCTTCACTGCTGGTTATTTATAGACTGTGCATCAGTGGTATTGTCTTCACTGCTGGTTATTTATAGACTGTGCATCAGTGGTATTGTCTTCACTGCTGGTTATTTATAGACTGTGCATCAGTGGTATTGTCTTCACTGCTGGTTATTTAGAACTGTGTATCAGTGGTATTGTCTTCACTGCTGGTTATTTATAGACTGTGTATCAGTGGTATTGTCTTCACTGCTGGTTATTTATAGACTGTGCATCAGTGGTATTGTCTTCACTGCTGGTTATTTATAGACTGTGCATCAGTGGTATTGTCTTCACTGCTGGTTATTTATAGACTGCATCAGTGGTATTGTCTTCACTGCTGGTTATTTATAGACTGTGCATCAGTGGTATTGTCTTCACTGCTGGTTATTTATAGACTGTGCATCAGTGGTATTGTCTTCACTGCTGGTTATTTATAGACTGTGCATCAGTGGTATTGTCTTCACTGCTGGTTATTTAGAACTGTGTATCAGTGGTATTGTCTTCACTGCTGGTTATTTAGAACTGTGTATCAGTGGTATTGTCTTCACTGCTGGTTATTTATAGACTGTGTATCAGTGGTATTGTCTTCACTGCTGGTTATTTATAGACTGCATCAGTGGTATTGTCTTCACTGCTGGTTATTTATAGACTGTGCATCAGTGGTATTGTCTTCACTGCTGGTTATTTATAGACTGTGCATCAGTGGTATTGTCTTCACTGCTGGTTATTTATAGACTGTGCATCAGTGGTATTGTCTTCACTGCTGGTTATTTATAGACTGTGTATCAGTGGTATTGTCTTCACTGCTGGTTATTTATAGACTCTGCATCAGTGGTATTGTCTTCACTGCTGGTTATTTATAGACTGTGTATCAGTGGTATTGTCTTCACTGCTGGTTATTTATAGACTGTGCATCCGTGGTATTGTCTTCACTGCTGGTTATTTATAGACTGTGCATCAGTGGTATTGTCTTCACTGCTGGTTATTTATAGACTGTGTATCAGTGGTATTCTCTTCACTGCTGGTTATTTATAGACTGTGTATCAGTGGTATTGTCTTCACTGCTGGTTATTTATAGACTGTGCATCAGTGGTATTGTCTTCACTGCTGGTTATTTATAAGACTGTGCATCAGTGGTATTGTCTTCACTGCTGGTTATTTATAGACTGTGCATCAGTGGTATTGTCTTCACTGCTGGATATTTATAGACTGTGCATCAGTGGTATTGTCTTCACTGCTGGTTATTTATAGACTGCATCAGTGGTATTGTCTTCACTGCTGGTTATTTATAGACTGCATCAGTGGTATTATCTTCACTGCTGGTTATTTATAGACTGCATCAGTGGTATTGTCTTCACTGCTGGTTATTTATAGACTGCATCAGTGGTATTGTCTTCACTGCTGGTTATTTATAGACTGCATCAGTGGTATTGTCTTCACTGCTGGTTATTTATAGACTGTGCATCAGTGGTATTGTCTTCACTGCTGGTTATTTATAGACAGTGAATCAGTGGTATTGTCTTCACTGCTGGTTATTTATAGACTGTGCATCAATGATATTGTCTTCACTGCTGGTTATTTATAGACTGTGAATCAGTGGTATTGTCTTCACTGCTGGTTATTTATAGACAGTGAATCAGTGGTATTGTCTTCACTGCTGGTTATTTATAGACTGTGCATCAGTGGTATTGTCTTCACTGCTGGTTATTTATAGACTGTGCATCACTGGATATTGTCTTCACTGCTGGTTATTTATAGACTGTGCATCAGTGGTATTGTCTTCACTTCTAGTTATTTCTAGAAGTGCATCAGTGGTATTGTCTTCACTGCTGGTTATTTATAGACAGTGATCAGTGGTATTGTCTTCACTGCTGGTTATTTATAGACTGTGCATCAGTGGTATTGTCTTCACTGCTGGTTATTTATAGACTGTGCATCAGTGGTATTGTCTTCACTGCTGGTTATTTATAGACTGTGCATCAGTGGTATTGTCTTCACTGCTG
>JAPXFY010002828.1:5000-24783 GCA_030674185.1 Monoplex corrugatus
GATGGCAACTAATTCAGAAGTGAAGATTGAATGTCCCTGTCCTAAAGAGTAAGCCTTTTCTACTTTAAATTTAGGAATTAGAAAGCCAGCGCCTGCTTTACCATCGTCTAGAACAGAGCCATCTGTAAAGAGTTTTAAGTAATGTGAATATTTTTTGTGTAGATGTGACAGAACATCAATTGCTAACAAGTGTGGATTAATATCGTTTGTCAGGTCAGTATCAGTGTAATTGATATAAAAAATAGCATTGGACAGTTCCCAGGGGGGAGAGGACAACATATCATTTTATGTGAAACTTTGTCAGGTAATACGTGAGAAAGTTTGAAGAGCTCATTTGTGTATGTGGATATTGTTTCTTGTGACTTTATTGTTCTTGCTCTCTTGGGGAAATGTATGTCAGACCGAATTTTAAGTTCCGTATTGGCATAATTAGCTACTGCATTTGCTCTAACTATATATTTAGCAGTTGATAACTTCCTCCAATCTTCCAATCTTCCAAGGGAAGGATGCCGGCTGTTTTATATACTTCTTGTGTTTTTGTATACACCGGTACCCCAAGAGCACATTTAATAACTTTACTATCTAAGCATTGAAGTTTTTTCAAATAGCATTTTGGAGCTGAAAAATAGACCTCTTGGCCATAAGTCAACTTCGATCTGACTAAAGCTGTGACAAGATGTAACAACGTTATAGTGTCCTGTCCCCAGGACTGTTTACTAATAATTCTTATTAAATTATAGTAGCTTTTCATAGCTTTACATAACAAGGCATCCACTGTAAACTAGAAGTCAATTGTACTCCCAGCAATTTCACGTGAGTAGTATATTTCAGTTCCTCATCACCAATTTTAAACAACAGTACTTCTTTCGGACTGAGACCATTATTAAAAAGCATCATGTGTGTTTTTTCATTGGATATTTCCAGACCGTTAACTGTCAAGTAAGTGGAAATATTATTAATTTCATGTTGATAGACCTTTTTAATGTATTTTATTTCTCTCAAGGAAGTCTTCCTTTTTAACGAAACATTCATCCAGATCGCTATATCATCAGCGTACTGAGCAACGTTTACATCGTTTGAGACTTGAGTTGGTAGGTCATAGATCAAAATATTAAATAATAAAGGAGATATTACGGAATCCTGAGGAATTCCCATGTTTACAGATCGTTTTTCAGAGTATGTATTACCTATTTTAGCGACTATTCTTCGGTCACTTATAAATGTTTTGATAAAATTATAAAGATTACCGTTGAGACCAATATATTTAAATTTCAACAAAAGTCTCGCATGCCAGTCTTGATCGTATGCTTTTTTAAGATCAAAGAAGGTAGCTAAGACATTTTTTCTTTTAGCAAACTGATTTTATATTTGAATTGTTAACTTAACCAAATGGTCTGATGTTGATCTACCTTTTCGAAACCTAGATTGATTGATAGGTATTATATTTCGACGAGAAAGTCATCAAAATTTTTAGAGAACTGGAAGAGGAACATCGATTGCTAGCCAGGTTCAGGAACCATCTTCATTTCACGCTGAATTGTAAACATCAAAATGTGTGCCCTACAAGTCTTAAGATCAAAACTAGTATGAAAGGCCAGGCAGCTAACAACATCATCCATCGTGCTCAACGTGCGCTCATGAACGAACGGATCAAACAAATCAACAGTCGTTTGGTTATCATCAACAACAAGATCGCCATTTTGAAGGATGAACTCAGTGCGTGTGTACCGGATACTATCATGGTGGAGATGGTTGCCTGGTCCGACTGCACTGTCAGGCGTGAATGGGACAGAGTGCGCATGCGCCACAGGAAAAAAGTTTGCTAAGTTGCAGGCTAAACCAAAACATGACGATTGCGTGCCCATTACTCCTGTCAGTGACCAAGAAACGCAAGAAATCAAAAACAGGTGGGTGGTGAATCTGTCAGATCAAAGTTTGACTGAAGCAGAATTGTTAGTGTTGAGAAAGGGGCTCAATTTCGCGGTCATTCCAGACAAACTTCCCATCACGGAGTACATTACCAGCATTGAAACTGCGTGTCGATGGATTGGTCCTCAAACAGAAGAGGCCACACACTTACGATCAGAGTGTGTGAATATCCTCAAACAGAGCAAACCCCCCAAATCCAACATTTCCAGGGATGAAAGACTTGCACTACAGGGATTGAGGAAGAAGGATTCCATCATGATTCTCCCAGCCGACAAAGGCCGTGCCACAGTCATCTTACCCAAGGGGCGGTACTATGAGAAGGCTTACAATCTGCTAGATGACAAAAAGACCTACCAACAGCTGAGCAAAGATCCCACCAGCAAGTATACTGCCCGTCTGACCAAACTACTGCAAGGCCTACAGAAGTCAGGAGAACTCTCCTCAGAACAGTACCGCAGATTGTACCCCTCAGCTACTGATGTGCCCAAGTTCTACGGACTGCCTAAAGTGCACAAGAAAGATGTACCCCTCCGTCCCATTGTCGCCTCTAGAGGATCCCTGATGTACGAGACGGCCCGCTTCGTTGCAGACATCCTCTCGCCTTTGGTAGGAAAGACAGAACATTCTATTGCAAACATTGCATACCTGGTGAAGAAGCTGTCGAAGTTTGTACCACAACCTGATGAGATTCTGGTGTCCTATGACGTCACAGCCCTGTTCACTAGTGTCCCTGTGAAGGACAGCATTGACATCATCAGGGGGAGGTTACAGTTCGACAACAGCCTTCGGCAACGCACCAACTTGCCAGTGGAACACATCTGTGAACTGCTATCCTGCTGCCACAACACCACCTACTTCACCTTTGAAGGACACTTCTACCAACAGACCAAGGGTGCAGCTGTGGGGTCCCCCGTGAATCCCATCGTCGCCAACCTCTTCATGGAAAATTTCGAGGAGAAAGCTTTGGCGTCGTTCCACACTCCTCCACGCTACTGGGGCCGCTATATGGACGACACTATGACTGTACTGAAAAGATCGGTGGTAGAAGACTTCACGAACCATCTCAACAACCAACACCCTGCCATCAAGCTCACCTATGAGGTAGAAGAGAACGGCAGCATCACGATGTTGAATACCCGCATCACCCGGATGGAGACAGGCCTCGCCTTCTCCGTCTACAGAAAGACGATCCACACGGACCAGTACTTACAATTTGACAGTCACCAGCCACTGGAACACAAGCTTGGAGTAATCCGCATCCTCACCCACCGAGCAAAGACCATCTGCTCTATCGACACCGCTAGAGAAGAAGAGGTGCAGTACATCAAAAAAGTACTCAGTGTGTCAGGATACCAGAAGTGGGCCTGGGACATTCCGGTGGGCAAGAAAACCACACCCCACCCCTCCACTGAATGGCTAACCCCTTCGAGAGGGCACGTCTCCATGCCATACGTCAGCGGCGTCACTGAGGCTCTCAGCAGGAAGATCAGGAAGTTGGGAGTCAGTGTCCACGCCAAGCCTACCAACACCATCAGAAGCCAGTTAGTCCACCCCAATGACAAAACAGACAAATTGGACACATCAGGGGTGATATACAAGATAGACTGCCAGGACTGTGACCATAGTTATATTGGCGAAACTGAGCGCAACTTGCACAAAAGATTAAAAGAACACAAACGTGAGTCCTCGCCAGTGGGAGAACATCTGACCCACACCCAACACCACTTTGAAAAGGACAATGTGCAAGTTCTCAACAAAGAAGCAAGATGGTTCCAGAGGTGAGTAAAGGAGGCAGTTTACATCGCCGCAAGGAACCCCACCCTCAACCATGACTGGGGCCGACACAACCTGCCATCGGTGTACTCCTCACTTATTCAGTCGCACTGTCGTGAGTTCCCTCACAGCAGTGCGCACTGAAGCCAGTTCTCAACCCAGCAGATGCGCTGAAGAAGTCGGCCGGATCGCCGATGAAAGCTACACAGTAAGTAGCTTTTTTTGTCACTGAGAGCCAGGTTCAGCCAGGTAGCCATTAGGTATTATATTATTTTTCTCACAAAAGTAACTCAGTCTATTCACTATAATTTTTTCCATTAGTTTTGAAACATGGGATGTAAGCGAGATAGGTCTGTAACTACCTGGATCAGAAAAGGGTTTATTAGCTTTTGGTATAGGTAACACAATCGAAGTCTTCCAAATGTCAGGTAAGCGACCACTTTCCCAGCATTGTAGTATGATATTGTGTAAGTATTCAATCCATTTCTCTGGTAAATGATTTAAAAGGGTATATGAAACGCCATCCAGTCCTACAGCCGATTTTTTGTTGTTCAACGAGAGAAGGGCATCTTTAAGTTATTTTAATGTAATTTTTGAATTTATGTACATATGACTATCAGGGACAGGATCTGAGTATGCTACGGACTCTTCAATTTTCCGTCTTTCCTCCCTTATGGAAGTAGACAAGCTACTGGAATTACTTGCTCTTGAAAAGAACTGTACAAATTCTTCAGCTTTCTCAGATGACGAAGGAAAGTCTTTATCTTTAATCTTAATAGGAAACTGTGGCAAATTAAAACCATTTTTTCATTTCTTTGACCTTATTCCAAATTTTAGGAAGATCTTTAGGCCCGGAAATTTCTTCAGAGCAAAAATCTGACCAATAGCGCTTTTTGGCTTGGGCTATAACTTTGTTTGAGTTAAGCCATTTTCATATTGTAATGGTCTTCTGGAGATTTAGTTTTTAAATACAGTTTATACCGATTACCTGTCAAGCCTACTTGAGATCTATGTTCCCTCACGTACCCTCCGCTCTGCCTCCAATCCTCTGACTTTTCGCTTTCCACGCACTAAGCTCAATACCTATGGTCCACGAGCCTTCTCTGTTTCTGGTCCACTCTCCTGGAACAAACTTCCTCTCTCAGTCCGTCAGCAACCTACTTTTGTCTCCTTCAAGTCCGCTCTCAAAACTCACCTTTTCTCCTCTGCATAAAATCCTAACCTCACTCAACCCCCCTCTGCAGCCTGTCTCCGCTCGGAGGGAAATCACTTTGTTATAATATATAATTGTATATGATATGCTCTCTATAATTTTCCATTGCTTTTATTCTTGCTTTTATTGCTTTTATTCTTTCTCCCCATTTATAGCCATGCGTGTGTGGTGTGTGTGTGTGTGTGTGTGTGTGTGTGTGTGTGTGTGTGTGTGTGCGTGCGTGTCTGTGCGTGCGTACGTGCGTGCGTGCGTGCGTGTGTGTCTGTTTCAGCGCTTAGATTTGATTTTGTCGAGATTTTGCGCTATATAAATATTGTAATTATTATTATTAATTATTATTATTATTATTTTCTTTTTTTTTTCATTCTCTGCTTCTTCACATAACTGATTCCACCAACTATTTCCAACACGAGTACCTTTGTTTACATTTTTCCTTTTTGGAATGGAATTGTTTGCTGCCTCATGTAGCGCATCGGTGAAATGGGAATACATATCAGTGTGTGTGTGTGTGTGTGTGTGTGTGTGTGTGTGTCCGCACGCGCGCTTGACTGTGTAAGTAGATGCGAGTCAGCAAACCTGAAGATATATGTAGGACGGGGGATGGGTGGGTGATATGGTACTACATGATGTAAAACGTAAAAACTGTTAAACGTGTGTGTGTGTGTGTGTGTGTGTGTGTGTGTGTGTGTGTGTGTGTGTGTGTGTGTGTGTGTGTGTGTGTGTGTGTGTGTGTGCATGCGTGTGTGTGTTTCTGTGTACCTGTGTGTGTGCGTGTGTGTGTGTGCTTGCGTGTGTGTGTGTGTGTGTCTCTCTCTCTCTTTCTCTCTCTCTCTCTCTCACTCTCTCTCTCTCCCTGTGCGTGTGTGTGTGTGTGTGTGTGTGCGTGTGTGTGTGTGTGTGTGTGTGTGTGTGTGTGTGTGTGTGTGTGTGTGTGTGTGTGTGCAAGTGGGCGCAAACTTGCACAAAAATGTGGGAATATGATTCTGTGCGATACACATATGGATATACATGTAAATAGTTTTGATGTGCGTATCTATCCCTACATCTGTACGCATATTATACGCTATGTAAATGAATATGTATATTTCAGAAACAGCAAAACTCACACCTAAAAACACACACTTACCAGGGTTAGTACATGTGCAGTATTATTTAGTGTCGTTCATGAGAACAAGGGACACTAAAATACAACATGTGCGCGCACAAAAATAAGCAACTAAAAAAATCAGTAATATCCCTTCCCCCTGGTATTTCTTGTTAACATCATACTTGTCGTCTGATTTGACTATCAGCCTTCTCTTCGTCTGCAGTCCAATTTTTCACATTACCTAAAGTAAACACAAAAAACTATGACTACAAACTACCATTACTTGTAATTCTGTATTCCCTAGACAATCAGTAATGTCCCTTCTCTCCTTGTTCTGAAGACCCAGTTAAAAACGTTTTATTTTGTTCCACCCAGTCTTCTCCTCATAATCACTGAAAATTTAGGAGCCACACTGCATCGACGTCCCCCTTCTCTGCATGTGACTGATTGACCTATTCCTGAAAGGTTCTGGGGAAGAATGTGGCCACAACTGCTAGTCACAATCCACATGATATACCAATTAAGTGGTTCGGTTGTTGGTTGCATAGTCGGTTGTTTCGCTTATCGGTTGGTTGATTGGTCAGTTGATTATTTTCAGAAGTAATGATAACGGTAGTACTTGTGGTTTCTACTGTTCGATTGTTGACTTTACTTCATGTTGTTGTTGTTGTTGTTGTTTTGTTTTTGTTTTGTTTTGTTTTATTTGTTTCGTTTTGTTTTGTTTTGTTTTGTTTTGGGGGGAAGGGGTGGAAAGAACGAGTGGTTAGATGATTTATTAGGTGGCTTTCCAGTTGCATGGTTAATTGGAAAACTGGTCAATTGGCTGGCTGACTGGCAGGTTGGCTGGTTACTTATTTAACAGCTCTGGTGATTGGTTAACTGATCTGTTTGCTTACTTGCCTGCCTGCCTGACTGACTAACTGACGGATTGCTTGCTTGCTTAGGATCATCATGTTGTTGATCTGTTGTTACTTTTGCCATGACGTAAAGCTCCGACCCACAAACACACACAATATACCAAACAAGCATGCAAGTAAGGAAAACCTCTGAAGAGATCGAAACGTCGAATATTTTTCAACCGATGATACTATACATAGTATCATGCACAACATTTACGAATAACTTTTTGAAGTTCATTCTCAACCCATGCTGCTTACAACGCACTTCAATCCCGCTCGGCTGTAAGCATCCGCACCTCAACAATGCCCGGCGATCATGGTAGACACACCATTTTCCGCAGCAATACCGTGACCACACAGCTTCTTCCTGCAGGAACAACAGACAGACAGATTGACCAACAAGCTGACTGAACGACTGACTAGCATTTTCCTGTAAGAACAATAAACGTACAGGTAAACCGACACTCTCGCAGACTGACTTACTGTTAACTGATTTATTTCAATCATCAACATACTACCAAGCAAGTCAGTAATCAGACAGACAGAGAGGTAGACAATCAGACAGACAGTCAGACAGACAGATAGATAGATACATACATACATACATACATACATACATACATGCATGCATACATACATACATAATACATACATACATACGTACATACATATATATACATGCATACATACACACAGACATACATACATACATACATACACACATAGACAGACAGACAGATAGATAGATAGACATAGACAGATAGACAGACAGACAGACAGATAGATAGATAGATAGATAGATAGATAGATAGATAGATAGATAGATAGATAGACAGATAGACAGATAGATAGATCAACAGTCAGATAGATATATAGATAGATATATAGATCGATAGTTAGATAGATAGATAGATAGATAGACAGACAGACACATATATAGATAGATAGTTAGATAGATAGATAGATAGATAGACAGACAGACACTTAAATGGACAGACAGACAGTCAGACAGATAGGCAGATAGATAGATAGATAGATAGATAGATAGATAGATAGATTAGATAGATAGATACCGAGTAAAAGAGAGAGACGGAGAGACAGACAGACAGACAGACAGAGACAGACAGACAGACAGACAGACAGACAGATAGATAGATTGATAGATAGATAGATAGATAGATAGATAGATAGATAGATAGATAGATAGATAGATAGATAGATTGATAGATAGCTAGATAGATAGATAGATAGATAGATAGATAGATAGATAGATAGATAGATAGATAGATAGATAGAAAAGGGAGAGACTGAGAGAGACGGATAAAGAGATACATAGAGATACTGACAGACATATAGACAGACAGACATATACACAGACAGACAGACAGACTGGTAGACAGACCGACAGATTGACAGATAGATAGATAGATAGATAGATAGATAGATAGATAGATAGATAGATAGATAGATGGATTGATAGATAGATAGATAGATAGATAGATAGATAGATAGATAGATAGATAGATAGATAGATAGATAGATAGATAGAAAGAAAATGGAGAGACTGAGACAGACGGATAGAGAGATACATAAAGATACTGACAGACATGTAGACAGACAGACATATACACAGACAGACAGACTGGTAGACAGACTGACAGATTGACAGATAGATAGACAGACAGACAGAAACAGAGAGAGATAGGTGCACAGGAAGATAGATACATTGATACATAGATAAATACATAGATACATACACAAACTAGATAGATACACAAACTGATAGACTGATATGTATCATACACCAATACATAGATAGCTCAGTCTGATAACATAGATAGATAGACAAACTGATAGACTGATATGTATCATACACCAATACATAGATAGCTCAGTCTGATAACATAGATAGATAGATAAACTGATAGACTGATATGTATCATACACCAATACATAGATAGCTCAGTCTGATAACATAGACAGATAGATAAACTGATAGACTGATATGTATCATACACTTATACATAGATAGCTCAGTCTGATAACATAGATAGATAGATAAACTGATAGACTGATATGTATCATACACTTATACATAGATAGCTCAGTCTGATAACATAGATAGATAGATAAACTGATAGACTGATATGTATCATACACCAATACATAGATAGCTCAGTCTGATAACATAGATAGATAGATAAACTGATAGACTGATATGTATCATACACCTATACATAGATAGCTCAGTCTGATAACATAGATAGATAGATAAACTGATAGACTGATATGTATCATACACCAATACATAGATAGCTCAATCTGATAACATAGATAGATAGATAAACTGATAGACTGATATGTATCATACACCAATACATAGATAGCTCAGTCTGATAACATAGATAGATACACAAACTGATAGACTGATATGTATCATACACTTATACATAGATAGCTCAGTCTGATAACATAGATAGATAGATAAACTGATAGACTGATATGTATTATACACTAATACACAAATAACTCAATCTAAAAACAGTTTTGAGAAATCCCTTGCACGAACAACGTCACGTTGTTAAGTCACCACAGTCTTGTACTACTACCCTCCAAACGCATCCCTCCCCATGTTATCCTTAATTTAATGCTTTCTTCTCCTCACTTCTCTTTTCAAACCCATTACCAACTCCACCCCCCTCCCCCCAGGCCCTCCCATCTTCCCCATCACTCCTCCCCTACTTTCTCCACACTCACGTTTTCTTCTCCTCCCCGCTGTCCACCTGTATGTTGTCCACGTAAAGTTTTGGATGGCGCAGACCCAAGGGGTTCCAGGAACCGAAGTCTAGGATGGCGGAGTTGTGTACCCAGCGAAACCTGACGTCATGTATGTCACCCAGCTCCACTGGTGACGTCAGTAAGTACGTGTAGGTCGAGCCGGGCTGGATGTACATGTCGCTGCAAGGGTGGCGAAAGGAAATGGTGAAGACGAAATGACAATCTCCCTGTTCTTGTAATTGCGATCGGAGTGTGTGCGTGTGTGTGGGAGGGGGTGTATGTGTGTGTGTGTGTGTGTGTGTGAGAGAGAGAGTGTGTGTGTGTGTGTGTGTGTGTGTGTGTGTGTGTGTGTGTGTGTGTGTGTGTGTGTGTGTGTGTGTGTGTGTGTGTGTGTGTGTATGTGTGTGTGTGTGTGCGCGTGCGCGCGAGTGACATTGTTAACAATCTTCATTTTGGAAGTTTTATACTACAATTGCTGACGTTAGGTGCTCTCTCCTCTCCGTTCTCCCCCCTGTTCCCCCGTTTAACTGACTTAAACGCATGCATTACCTCGGAAAAATGAAATGTTTTAAAATTTGTTGTAGAATATTCCAATATTCTATAAAGCCACAAACTGTATCTTGTACACATTTGGTGTTGTGTGTCGCGGGTGGGTCCGTGTTTGAATGCGGTCAGTCTAAATGTCTTTGGAGAATAGAGCTATACAAGAATGATTTATTTATTTTATCATCATCATCATCATCGTCGTCGTCGTCGTCGTCGTCATCATCACAATCATCATCATTATGAATATCAACATTATTATCATCATCATCATCATCATTAATGTTGTCGTTGTCGTCGTAGTCGTCGTCGTCGTCGTCATCATCATCATTATCATTATTATCATTATCATCATCATCATCATCATCATCATTAGTAGTAGTAGTATTAAGTTAAATATGACAGAGACAAGCTGGAAAAGATCATCAGAAAATTGGGTAGGGTGCCGGTGTTGATGATAATGATGTGTACAAGCGCTTGTGTATGTGTGACAGCCGGTTTACAATATATGTTTCTTTCCTGTCAGAATTATCACACACTCCTGAGTCAAGGAAGTACATTTGGTTTTGCTACTCATCGCTTTGTCCCCGTGGTGATTTGGTTTGTTGTCTTTTTGTTACGCTTAACACAGACCATTTGGCCTAATTCTGCATAAGTCTTGTGTCATCAATCGAACACGTGTTCTTTTCAAGGGTTTCGGATACAATCTAGGACTGACCGTTCTGATAATGAACGAAGCAACCATCTCAGCCGAATATAGTCTGACGTTAAAGTAAAGGTAGATCTGAATTCAGTATGACAGAAACTACCTGGATAAACGTGTAAAAAACCATGATTCTACTTAAAACTTGCTTACGAAGTTACATTAAAAACAGTGGACGATTCTGTTAACGACTCTCGCATTCAAACTGTCCTCTGTGGGTTCAGTTTACTATAATGAAAAACCACACGGATTTGTGTCACACGCTTATATAAAGAAAATACGTTTGTCATATCATGTGTTTAAAATGATTCTGCTAAGTAAGGATTAATTTCTTGGTCACTTACACCTGGAAGCAGTGATTCATTCATTCAGCATGTTCAGTCTCTTGCAAATGTTTCGTTAAACTTCAAAACAGAGCTGTAAAAGATACAACTATCATACAAGTTAGTGTGATTCTTATTCTAATTGTTGCTTAATGCCTCGCCGACTGCGCAGAGCCATATCAGGGCTATAAATGTTTCAATACATTCCGTATTTCAACAGGAAAAACAAGGAACAGAAAATTAAGTACAATATCAATGCATTTGCGCACATAATCCAAGGAGATGCCCTTGGCGTTGACCACTCTGTCCAATTTATCATATAGGGGATTACAAAACATACCTGAATACAAATTCAAACATAACTAAGGACATTAAAACATATAAAACGGGCCTAAATTAACTGATATTGTTTCCGCATATCTCATTTCCCTAGTGCCAAAAATGCACTTAATACACGTACCCAATTATCATTCCCAAGAGAAAGTGCGTAAGACTTTATCGAACACATGCATGTGAGGTAAGACCTCAGGTCATGGCCAGCTCGTGGGTTTATATGCAGGCTTAAGGCTTGTGCCGTGATCATTCTGGACCTTCTCCATCACATGGCACCTGTGACGTTAGTGCATTATGGAGTTCATTCCGAGCGCGCAGAGGTCATCTTAAGAAACTGAAACTGAAATTGAAACTAAAACACATGTTTTAAGTAGCATCTTAAACAATGAACACAACACAAAGAGAAACAAACACCAGCGTTGCGAACTTACTCTTCAGTCAGTTTGCTTTCTTCAATCCTGCCTTGACTTCCGATGACGGTGACGTACATGGTGCCTCGTTCCTCACCAGCCCCGTAGGAACTTGAAAAGGTCAAGGCCACCTTGTAATGGTACCCTGCCATTAATAGTATATTGGTATAAGATGTAGTAGCAGTAGAAGTAGTAGCAGCAGCAGCTGTAGCAGTAGTAGTACTAATAGTAGCAACCGTGTAGTGGTGTTGGTGAGGATGGGGGTGGTACAGACGGAGCAATAGAAATCTAGAAGTAGTGACAGCAGCAGTAACTGCAGATGATGTTATTACTGCTGTTGTTGCCGCCGCTGTTGTAAGAGGAGTGACAGATGACACAGAAGAAAAAACTAGTGACGCTATACAGATGACACAGAAGAAAACAAAACTAGTGACGCTATACAGATGACACAGAAGAAAACAAAACTAGTGACGCTATACAGATGACACAGAAGAAAACAAACCTAGTGACGCTATACAGATGACACAAAAGAAAGCAAAACTAGTGACGCTATACAGATGACACAGAAGAAAACAAAACTAATGACGCTATACAGATGACACAGAAGAAAGCAAAACTAATGACGCTATACAGATGACACAGAAGAAAACAAAACTAGTGACGCTATACAGATGACACAGAAGAAAACAAAACTAATGACGCTATACAGATGACACAGAAGAAAGCAAAACTAATGACGCTATACAGATGACACAGAAGAAAACAAAACTAGTGACGCTATACAGATGACACAGAAGAAAACAAAACTAGTGACGCTACACAGATGACACAGAAGAAAACAAAACTAATCAAGATTCAAGATTCAAGATCACTTTAATGTCTCTTTAGAGAAATTCAGTACATGTTCAGCGTAAAATTCTGCAATAGACAAACAATTACATAACTCCCGCTCTCTCACACTCCTTTAGTCACTCACACTCCAATCTTGTTCAGATACTCAACTGACCTATTTACAAAAGACATTCTTGCTCTGTTGGTGGAACATTTCAGAGTTCTGTACCTTTTTGATGATGGCAAGAGCTCATAATGCTTAGCTAGCACGTGAGGGACGCTATACAGATGACACAGAAGAAAGCAAAACTAGGGACGCTATACAGATGACACAGAAGAAAGCAAAACTAGTGACGCTATACAGATGACACAGAAGAAAGCAAAACTAGTGACGCTATACAGATGACACAGAATAAAAAACTAGGGACGCTATACAGATGACACAGAAGAAAACAAAACTAGTGACGCTATACAGATGACACAGATAAAAGCAAAACTAGTGACGCTATACAGATCACAGAAGAAAAAACTAGTGACGCTATACAGATGACACAGAAGAAAGCAAAACTAGTGACGTTGCACACATAACTCACAACCCACGTACAGGGCATCCGAAGTTTTACAGGGAAAAATGCATTCTGACAGTATATGAAATATTATATTATACGATACAGTCGAATATAATGATTAAATGAATCGAAACACAACATGGTAGAACTTAATACAAATGCACATATCACTAAAACCAGGAATGCTTTTTAACAACAAGAACACGCGTTTACATAACGAAACAAGACACATGTAAATCATCGGCCAACTGGTCTTGTTCAAGCTTATACAAAAAACAACAAAGAAACAATCTGGTTAAAATTAGGACAAGAGCAACAGAGCAGATAACTTTCCCGATAATTTTGATAAGCTGGAGCGGATAACTGATCCTATAATACAGTGCATTGTCACACAAAACAAAACACAACGTTACTCACGACAATAAGGAGCATAGGCGCCTGTTTTCAGGTAGTATCTGACATGGTCAGAACCCGGTGGGGGTTTCACCTGGTCAGCTTTGAAACCCATGTAGCCACAACCATGACCGCTGCAGGGCAGGCAATGACCCAACTGCAAGTTTGTAATTTTTGAACATTAATTTTTTTTTAAAGTATGCAAATGATTTCCGGCCGTCTTTCATTCCAACCAATTTCAATGGAAAAGGCAAAAAAAAAATCTGTATTAAGTTCTAAGTTCACCAGTCGCCGTGGTGTAGTGGTTAGCGCAACGGACTACCGCCTGGAAGGTTGTGGGTTTGAATCCCCATCAGTCCCTTCAAAAATCACTGTGGGATTTTTCGGCTCTAACCGGCTCCTACCAGAAGTTGGGCGTGCTATGGGCTCATTGGCAAGACTGGGACCACACAGTCGAGTCTCATACAATTCACGGTTGCGTCATTGAGGGTGTTGCTCAAATTTTCTGACAGCACCGCAGGTGTCTGTATCTCTCAGGCCTGGTTGACGCCAGGATATATTATGATAGTGAGCGAAGAATACAGCCTTGCCACGCAGTCTCAATCCTAGATGGAACTCCATGGCATCATGAAAATAGGACCAAAAAAAGAAAAGGTCAGCACAAAGGTAACCTCCCTGAATGTAATGATCCTAAAACATTTTTGTTTTAAAGTTCTAAGCTAATCAGTCGATCAGTCAGTTAATCTGTCTTTTAGCTGTCTGTTGATCAATTGGTCTCTCTCTCTCTCTCTCTCTCTCTCTCTCTCTCTCTCTCTCTCTCTCTCTCTCTCTCTCTCTCTCTCTCTCTTCTCTCTCTCTCTCTCTGTCCACCTAGCCGTCTGTTCAGTGAGTTTGTTCTGGTATCCCCACCCCCACCCATCCCCACCCCTCCCCAACCCCCATTTTGAATCCTGCCTGTCTAGTCGAAGTCTAGTTTGAACGGGTACCATGCCACCAGGGATGAACTTTTGGGCTGATTGTCTGGCTCCTTTGTGTCACAGAACTGTGGGACTCAAGACTGAGTTCAATCCCAGCCCTCAACATAAAGACTGCCCTGTCTGTTGCCCATCTCACTGTTCCTATCATTATGGCGGTGTCAGCTCAATCTTTCAATCATAGGTTCCTCTCCCCTCCCCACCAGCCCACTTTCAGTTCAACACCTTACCAGCATGCGTGGTTTTGCGCAGGCTTAAGGACTCTGCCAGCTTATCGCTGGCAAATTTGGACGGACCGCAGATGCAATTCTGCAAGCACACTGAACCTGTCTAGAACAAACTCAAAATAGCTGTGTATGGGTACATGCATATCTCTTCATACGTTTCTTGCTTGTGTCATACCTAAATATCTTCCTCTTTGTGTACGCATTATTTCACGCGTGTGTTTGTGGACACAGACAAGCACATGCATAATGATAAACTTACATTAAAATTGGCCTCGCTATCGCAGCGGTAACCTTCGAAAGGACAGTGACTGTTGATAGACTCCGTGAAGAAATGGTAGGAGCGAAGATGGTTGCAGGCCACAAACTCTTTTGCTCCTGAAACCAACATCCGAAGTTACACTTCAAGAGTTAGTACAGTGTTAGCTCTGACATGTTGTAAAGGCTATGCAGAAGAATACATTACAATAAGAAAAAAATCTCTTACGAAGACACAACACAATGCTATACATGTATAATACAACACAACAACAACACAACACCATGGTACATAATACAACACAACACTACACAACGTAACACATTGCTATATATAATACAACACAACGTAACACAACACAACACAATGTTGTATAATACAACACAACACTACACAACGTAACACAATGCTATATAATACAACACAACGCAACACAACACAACACAATGTTGTATAATACAACACAACACTACACAACGTAACACATTGCTATATAATACAACACAACGTAACACAACACAACACAATGTTGTATAACACAACACAACACTACACAACGTAACACAATGCTATATAATACAACACAACGTAATATAACACAACATAGTGCAATGTGATACAACACAACGGGACACAACGGGACACAATACAGTGTTATGTAATGCGACACAACGCAACACAACACAATGCTCTATAATACAACACAAAGCGATACAACGCAACACAACACTCCATAGCATTATTACTATCATCTTCATTGTCATCATCATAGCATAGTAAAAAAAAATCCGGTTCTGCGGCCGTTCATGCTTGCTCTCATGGAACCTCAGATCTTGAGACGTGTTGGAGAAACAAAATTAAATGAAACTTGTTTATGTTCCAACAGTATAGAAATTACAAACAAAACAGGCTATCTTACATATTTCGCTCGCTAATCTAGATGTAGTATTAAAACAATGAAGTAAAATACTGAAAACGAATGAAGAGTTTCGCCAAAATAACCAAAACAAAAACAAAAATCAAAGAAATAAAGAAATCAAAACAAGCAGGCATGACATTTCATCACAATTACATCTAAGTATCCACACATATTTGAACGTGTGCACGCACGCACGCGCACGTGTGATGTGATGTAATGTGATGTGATGTGAAGTGATGTGTGGGGTGGTTTGTGTGTGTGTGTGTGTGTGTGTGTGTGTCTCTGTCTGCGTGTGTCTGTGTGTCTGTGTCTCTGTATCTGTGTCTGTGTCTGTGTGTCTGTGTGTGTGGCCTATGATCAAGAAAACATTGTTTTCATTTTATTGATAGGCAGCTGAGGCTTTGTCCGTTGACTGGGGGGCTTTCTGTGATGTGAAACAAGTTTATCATGAGCAGCTAGTTGGGTTGTGATTCAGACTTTTCATTAATTATTTATTTTATTTATCTGTTATTTTCTTTGAAGACAAGATCATCATCATCATCAGGTGCCTTGCTGCATGGCGTTGGCGATCACGGACTTTCATCAGTTTCTATCTCTTGTTGCCTCAAGCATCTCTTCCACCCTCTTTGTCCCCTGCCACTCTGCAAGTCCGTCTATTATCTTCTCCCTGGGTCTACCTGGTGCTCTCTTCCCTCCAGCTTTCCCGTCATGGCCAGGCGCTCCAATTCCCCCCTCCTCATAAAAAGGCCTACAAATGTTGTCTGTCTTTTCCTAATCTTCCTTATGAATGATCGTCTTGTGTCTGCCTCCATCAAGACTGTCTCGTTTGTTTTCTTTGCTGTCCATGGATCTCTCAACATTCTTTTTAGAAACCACATCTCGGCTGCCTCAATCTTGTTCTGGCTTTGCTTGTTGACTGTCTACGCCTCACAACCGTGTAACAGTATTGGTTCTGTATAACATTCAAGAACTCTCTTCCTGATGTTAATTGACAGGCATTTGTTGGTAAGAATGCTTTTCATCTTCTTGAATGCTATTTTGGCTTGGCTGATTCTGCTGGCTATTTCTGATGTGCATCTGCTGTCTAGTGAAATGATCGTTCCCAGGTATTTAAACTTATCAACCTGTGTCTAGGTTGTGCTGTTTGCTGTTATTTTGCGTGAGGGGATTTCAGTTTTTTACTGATCACCATGACTTCAGTCTTCCTGCTGTTTAGTTCCAACCGTTTACCTTTGCTTTCCATTTCTTGTATATTCACAAGGTTTTGTAGGTCCCTTTCATTTTCTGCAACCAGCACGGTGTCATCTGCGTATTGAATGTTGTTTATCATTTTTCCTCCAACCTTTAATCCAGGGTCTTCCTCTAGGTTTTCATGTTGTTTTCGCTGTAAAGTGAAAACAGATCTGTTGACAAAACACAATCCTGTCTGACTCCCCTTTTGATGTTTTGGAAAGAGCTCTTATCGTTTTATATTCTCATTGCAGCTGTTTGTTCCCATACATATTTCTGATTATTCGTAGATCTTTTCCATCAATACTGAGTCTTTCTAGTTGGTTGATCAATTCTTCATGTCTTACCCGATCGAAAGCCTTGGTATAATCAACAAAGCATGAATATACATCCTTATTCATCTGGATTGACCTCTCTATGATAGTTCTTAGGATATATATGGCATTAATAGTTCCTTTCCCTTCTACAAATCCACACTGTTCATCTGCTATTTCTCTTTTGATTCTATTCCTATTCTTAATAGGATTTTTGTTACATGACTCATCATACTGATTGTGCGATGGAGATCACATTCTATAGCCCCTGTCTTCTTTGGAAGAACAATGAAAATTGATTTTGACACATCTTTGGGGATTTTTCCAGTGTTGTAAATTTCATTTAGGACTGTGATTTCTTTAATACCAAATTCCTCCAGGGCTTCAATCATCTCTGTAGTAATGTTGTCTGGTCCTGGGGCTTTTCCTGGTTTCATATTTTTTCAGTGCTGCTCTAACTTCATCTTTCATTATGACAAGATACACATATCATTTACATGTAACCAAAATTGTTCTAATGACAGGCTGATACAATATTAGTATAAAAAATGTAGGTTAGGTAAAATTTACGCTAGGTAGGACCTCAGGACCTAATCAGCCTATGGGTTTATGAGCAGGCTTAAGGCTTGTGCCATGATCACCATCACATGGCACCTGTCACGTTAGTGCAAATAGAATTCATTCCGAGCGTGGACACGTCATTTTAAGAAACCGAAACTGAAACCGTGTGTGTATGCGTGTGTGTTGTGTGTGTGTGTGTGTGTGTGTGTGTGTGTGTGTGTGTGTTGTGGTGTGTGTGTGTGTCTGTGTCTGTGTGTGTCTGTGTCTGTGTCTGTGTCTGTGTGTGTGTCGCTGTGTCTCTGTGTCTGTGTGTCTGTGTGTGTGTCTGTGGTCTGTGCGTGTGTGCGTGCGTGCGTGCATATGTGCGTGCGTGTGTGCGTGCGCGCTGTGTGCACGTATCACAGATGACATAACAAGTACACATTTTCAACAATAAGTGTTAGAGGTATAGTCGATGTTGCTTCACTTTTCAGTTGGCTATCAACCAAGACGACGATGTTCTGAAACCTCTTCCACTGACACGGGACTGAAGCTATGGATAACAACAGTACAGTTAAAATTCACCTACCATTTACCAGTCCTTCCATCACGACATGCGAGACGATACTGTTCTGACAACCTGGCTGGTCGTGGCCACCATTAGGAAAATAGTCCACGTGCCCTAATGGTACCCCCATTCCAAATCCTGAAGAGACACAGACAGAACCCTTGCGATAAGAATAATTTTCATATCTACTGAAAACTATGTTTATTTATTGCACCCAGTGAACAAAAGACAAATGAAAACAAACTACACGACTAGCAAATTTAAAGCGTGTCTGTTTAATGCACAACATGTCTGTCGAGCCATAGTTTTGAGAACAACTTTGATCTCAGTTTTCAAACAGAAACTTGGTGAAAATGAAATGGCCATGAGCCAAAAACCAGCCAACAGACACCCCCACCCCCCACCCCCCACCCCCGATACAAAACTCGTTTCTTGGCAGATCTTAAGCAGACATCTTTGGTGGATTCATTCAGCTGTGCCGTTGGTAGGTAGCCTAGGTCAGGCAGCAGTACAGCAGGGCACTCTGCAATCTTTCTTGTAAGCCTACTGCCGTTGTTTGTGCCTCAACTTCACTTTCAACTTTCAAAGATAGAGATGGCTTTAACCCTTTGACTCCAGCACCCTGTCCAATAACATCCTGTATCGTCAACCATGCTGGCAAAAGCAAACACTTAACCCTTTCGACTCCCTCACTACTGCTCTGTACACAGCAATATTTGCAGTAAACCTATTGCCATGATTTTTGCCTAAATTTCACGTCCTGCTTTCAGAGGTAGAGATGGCCCTCACCCTTTGACTCCCCCATCCTGTTCACCAGCATCCTGCATTGTATACCATGCTGGCAAAGCAAAAACTTAACTCTTCAACTCTCTCGACCTATCCACCAGCTTAAAAAAAAACAATACTATGACAACTATACCACAAAAACGTCGAAACTATCATGTCAATCTCATACAGCTCTGCGGGCACGC